>BGZK01000893.1:0-255808 GCA_005406025.1 Eumeta japonica
TACAGCAGAATAATATATAGGGTATGATTTATTGAGATACTATTTTTTTCCTGCGACTCACTACCGTGAAATCTTTTTCTATGCTCTTTCTTTTTTTATTAGCTATTTAAAAAAAATGTAAACATTACTACATATGTATATTTCAGTTGTCGATTAGACAGAAATATTAGGGGTGTTTTATAAATTTATATGATATTCTATAAACATGGGTTGACACAGAAGAGGTAGTTAAATATTTTTGCCAAGGCTACAAAATAGACCTTATTAGTGAGGTTAGGCCGACTGTGCGTCCGTCTGTGGGTCCGTCTGTCCTAAGTTTAAAGGGTTGCTCTATCTTTTAAAGCTTAATAAGGTAATCGATTGAAATTTTTACAGCATACGTGTTATTCTGGTGGATATTTGAAAAAATAAAAGCTAAGAGATAGAATAACGTAATAACATAAACGTAACTAATCTAAAGAGTTAATTTTTTTTTTTTGGTCTTAATACATCTTAAAAATGGTCCTATTTGTTATAAATATTGTGCAGACTCTCAAATAACACAATAATCAATAAAGCATGGCTGAGTGTTAGTCCGACTTAGATTAAGGATCTCGAACTAAATGAAAAAGAAGAAAAGCGTTTTTATTGGTTAAATAAATACACATCATAAATAGATTTCGTAGTGGTACAGAACCTTCGATACACGAGACTCGCTCGCAGTTGACCCGCCTTTTCTGATTCATATCGCTGACTTACTTTTACACTCTCTCAAGAGTTACAAATAATTTTCACAATGCGTCTAAGTAATCCTGTTTTTTTTATAACAAATGTTTTTCGAAAACGGATAAGTCTTATGAATAACCAACTATTCATTTAAAATCGACCATAGGTGACCTAGCGATCAGGGCATCCTCTGACCATAAGGGTTATATTTGATCTCTGGCCCTGACTGTGGACGAACTGGAAGCACTCGCTTCGTGCCCTAGGAAACACGTTAAGCCGTCGGCCGATGACGTTGGCTCTGCCTTATTATGACGTCATCGGCTCGCCCTGCAACAAATGACCAGAGCTGTGATTTTGGGGAGTGCTCTTCGTCGGAAATAACGTTATAGTCGGCTATATTCTGCGGAGGGGCGTCTAAAGGAAAATTTGACTTGTCAATTCTAAAATTACTTCTTCACGAAATAGCTTATACGCTTTCGAAGATGTTGTATACGCACTGAAGTGATTTAGCTACAAAGCGTTAAAATAAATTTAATCAAAAACCTTCAAGTATTTATTGACTTTGAGCCTTCCGTTTTCCTCAAAAACGCTATTTAAAGCAGAAATTCCCAGGTGATTTTTGTATTTGTATCACTAATTAAATGGATCTTATTGGTTTTTAAATAAAAAAAATTATTGTTGATGGTATATGGTCCATCGGCTGCGGTTATATATGTAGTCAATGGTTCAACTAGACTTCTAGTTAGTACTGGAATAGATTTTTAACCCTTTAGTTTGCGATTACAAGAAACGTCCTTTGATCGTCTGAGCTCACACGCTCTCGACTGTTGCCTTTACCGGTAGAATTTAATTATAGCCTTGAAGACTGTTTAATTTTTTGACGTCACCCGGCAGGGGGAGCTGTTGGATGTCGATATTGAAGCTGATTTATTGGAAGCTAGAAACGTGCACAAAAACGGTAAAAGTCGCCTTTCTCTGTGAGAGCGATTTATGAAGGCGCCTAAAAAGACACTGCATCGGTGCATTGAATTCTTTTAAACCGTAATGAATGTTTTTTTCGTTGCAAAAGTCATTGGACAATTCGAATGAGCTTTAAACTGGACCCACTTCTATGTAGAAGTTTAGAGTTTCTATATACGATTAGGGATATATATATAATATCCTTATTCGTGTGTAGAAAATTGGTTGTTCCGATTGAAAATTTAACCCCAATCCCTTCATCTTCGCTGTCATTACTCGAGGAGGAATGTTGCAGTATAGACTCTATTAAAAGTTAAATATCGTTCGTTCGTCTGCTTTATTTTGCTTGAATTTCATTGAATTAATAATCTGAATTTTCATAAGCTGAATCTCTGTACTTGGAAGTAAACTTATCTATATATAGGCTAGACTAATGTATATGTAATCTATATATGAGCTGTTCGGATCAAAATTGGGACCAAAATAAAGAACGGAACCGGTATTGTAATCAAGAGCGGTATCGGGGTCAGAATCGAGGAATCGAAATACATACCAAGACTGAGACTAGGATTAAAAGCAGGATCGGAGATGGGATTAGGAAGTCTCTAGTTCTCGTCTCCAAACTTCAATTTCATGTCTATATACAAATATGTAGTGTCAAAGGATTTTTCAATGGCTAGACGTGAGACAACCCGGGCAAAAGTTAGTTAATATATAACTCAAAATATTTATATTTACCCTGTTGTTGTCGTTGTTTAGAAAGATACACGTAAAAATATGTAACCATTAAATGTTTTGTTAAGTTATTGCTAAAGCCGAAGAGTAATATTCGTATTATAAATGAAATATTATATACAAATCTCGCGGCTGATAAAATACTTAAGTTGCCCGTACGTGGGCAACATGTCGCGCCACCACCCATCGCCGGTGGATGTGGACCGCGGCCGACTCCCACTTGCCAACTGGACCGTGATAGAAACGCGCATCGAGAAATTATTTTCGCGTCTGCGCTCATCGGCTATCGACTGTTACGCCACGTCATTGGTAACTGTGAAAATTATATTTGTCACTGAGAGGAATACAAGGCGACGTCGCGTTTATCGCACTACTAGCTTTCGCCAGCGGCTGCGCCCGAGTGGACATAGAATTGTTAATAAAATCCTTGCATCATTCACGTCTGCCGCTCACGTTGTCTGACGTGATCCTCGGTTTCGCCTCCACGGGAAGTCGTATTACTACAGGGAAACTAAAAGAATTGCCTCTATTTTTTTTCTATTCCCAAACGATGTTTAACTTAATAGATAAATTGAATAATTCGTTCTTAGTACACCCGAGCGAAACCACAAGAAAAAGTATCTTTATGAATATATACCTTACCTATACGTTATCATGACTTATAAACTATATTATTGTAAATTTTTATCAAAATCCGTATAGTAATTCTCGCGCGAAGTGGTAACAAACGTACAACAATTCTGACAAAATTTCGCATTTATGATATAGCCAGTATAAAAAGGCTATCACAGCGAAGTTATCGATGTCGGTTCAGCACCATCCCTATTTCTCGCGCGATGTTTAATCGAGTTCAACGAAACGCACGTAAAAATCCGGGCGAAAGTTGACCACAAGGATATGAGAGTTCGGCGTCTCGCGTTCGTGACTCAGCTCGCGTGCGGTGTCAACGGAGATGGTAAATTTCACCAGGAGATCCTGTTGCTAGAAACAATAACAATCTATTGTTCAACAACAACAAAGTATAACGAAGCAGTGGAGGGAATTAAAATCTGTATGTTTAACATATCCGAGAAAAACTACCCTTTTTAATTTATTAGAGACGTTGGTGGACGACGTTTAAAAAGGCTTTAGAATTTCTGTCTATCCGTGCATCTGTTCGCAAACTCAGCAAAGGCTGCTGAACAAGGTTCGAAGTGGATCAGTATTGGGATTTAAACCAGGAACAAGGTCAGTTGAAAGCCGATCCAACGCTATAAAAGGTTTTGATTTTACGTCGACGCGGGAGCGTCGACGTAAAATCAAAAGCTTTCGCGCGCGTCTCCTCCCGGAGACGCGCGCGAAAGCTAGTGATAAATAAATTATTAGAAACTTCTGATCCAACAAACTTACATACGTTGTTGTCAATATATTGTATGAAAGTAATCAAACGCTTACAGTGGTGTGCTTCAAATTCTCATTTGAAATAATTAACTGTTGAGTGCTAAAAGTCTAAAACAAAACGCGTTGTTTTAACTTCGCAATTGGCAGTTGAATAAGTTAGCCTTAAAGGTATTGACATTTATGACGTGAAAATAATGTCACAAATACCAATATCTCTAAGATTACCGATATATTGACATAATAATTTTTAGCTTTAACAGTTAATAGTTAACTATTGCAAATGAGACTGAAACCACTAGATTAGTTGTTATTAGATGTACAGATTTATAATATCAAGTTAGACAGACATAGAAAGCAGTATATACTTGTATTATGTATTTTAATAAGAATTTTGCTATGTAAAAAGTTGCTACCAAGAACTAAACATTGTACGCATAGAATGAATGTTACATCCAAAACGGACAAATCCATCTAAAAATACTTACTAGTATTATCACAAAAGGATAGAACTAGAAATTCTAAAAATAGAAGGAGAACAAAGAAGAATTCATTCACTCATTTACTTAGCAGAAAGTCTCTATGGATATATTTGGTTGGCGAGTCATAGACAATTTACAAGGGCATAAAAATAAAACTACTCACATTAAATGTTTTCATTTATTTATAGATCAAACTTTATTTATGATTTATTCAAATGATGTTAATAGTAAATCGAATTTTAAAATAATTAATGTATTTACGCCTTGCAGCTTTGGTTTAACAGCTGACAAGTTTTGAAGTAAATACGGACAATAAGGGGGTTTTTAAGAAACATCTATTTATCGCTACGAGAATACATTGATATGGACAATAGAGGTTCCATTCAAGCTATGTCATACAGTTTTAGATTTCTCAATATATTTTTTTATAATATCACTTACAATGTGTAATAATTACACATTAGTTTATCATAACAACACAAGCGCCATCTACTGGATTCACTTTCTCCGATTCGTTTATTTCTCATTATCATTTTCGTCAATCGTTCCAAGTCTGCGGCTTCGTATCACCTCATCTCTGGACTTCCACGATAGACGAACCTCGGCGGTCCGGTTGTTTCGCGGCCTTCATACATGTAGTGATAGAACTTGAGTAGTCCATACGATCTCAATGTAATATCGATACAATCTCTACACGCGTCGTTGTAACTAAGCAGTGTCAAGTGCGATCTGCTGTATATGCTATATGTAAAGCATGGTCTCCAAAGAGACAATTGCGATTGGCTTGCAATACCGTTGAAATTAATTTTGCTCAATTCTGTAACGTTTTAATATATAACAATAAACAACACAGTGTAATAAGGTCGTGCTCGATATAAATCATTGTCTATGCTACAATAATCCATACTAGAGCAATTCCAAACAGTCGCAAGTGCATTACCAACGAATTGCAACCACTTATACACAGGCATGCTTTCGTAAGTGGATTGATAGTTATGAAAGTGGTCACAATACTATTAAAAATATTCGTGCCGTTGAAATGCAAACGTGTTATCTTGAAGTTATACAGAACGACAAGTTACGATAGAAGACTAAAGGCAGTACATACTCAAGTCCACGCAATTTCAAAACAATCTCGACGTAAACCTGCACAGCCGGCCGCTCTTAACCATCCTTGTTTATCTGTTCACAACGACACTAAAATCAATTTCGCTCACTTTCAATAGAATAAATGCAACGCTACGTTGCACGTAACAATAGATTTCGGCAAGTAGTGCATTAAGAAGTGCACACTCGACGTGAATTCCGTTCGATGTCAATACAATCTCGATCCGAAGCGATGCCCCTGCGCAATGTCAAGTGCAGGCCGCTGCACTCGTGCCCGCCGCGGCGTGCTCTCGTAACCGTTTAGCGGTTGCGTCAGACGGCCGCGCCGGCGCTGAAGGGACTTTCACTCACTTTCGTCCGCTGCGCTCGCCCAAGTGGCCGGCCGTTCGGTGACGTCTCGTCGTGTCGCGGTGCGATATTATATTTTTAACCGACTTCGGCGAAATTGTTGGCCATTTACCGCATTATGAATCGTTATTGATGATATAAATTTACAACCGTTTCCGGGAAGGGTGGGCCGAGAGCACAAGTTTCCACATAACGAGGAAACTTTAAAACTTCAAAAGCTTCACTGACATTAATTAATGGTTTCGGGAGCGTATAACTCAACCTTTGTTTGGTACATCGCCAATTTGATCGATGTAAAGGTTTTCGGGCGACCCCTCGTGCTATCACACACATGTTCGCTCTGTAGATTTGTTTACATTTAGGGGCTCTGTGTGCGCACGTTCAATAAGATTCCTGTATATATACAAAATTTATCCTTATACAAATTTAAATCTTTATTAAGCAAATACTTGTACAAAGGGTATTATACAATCTCTGAATATTTAGAGGATAAATGGACAAAATGAGCTCGATTTCCTACAGTTTTGTTTTTCTTGCAATATTTTTATATATGATTGTACTTCTATACAAGGTTTGAAAAGAGCTATGTTCGTGTTTATTGCTCGTTCTTCCTGAGGGATAAATGCTTTACGAACGAGTGGTAATTCCAAAAATGGTAATATTAAAAGACTGTAAATTCTTTGAATGCCATTACGTATTCCAAGTGTCGTATTATAGGTTACGAAATAATGATATTTCGAATTTGATTATGAACAACTGGATTAAATTTTGTCAACAACGTCTACGACTTTGTTAGTAAAACCTAATAAATCTAAATGGAACTGTCCATCAATATCCTGTATATTAATATCCCGTATGCATGATATGTACAAAACAAATTTTTTTCCAGTAATATAAGCGAGTACAAAAATATTTCTAGATACTTATTATTTATCAATTGTTACAATTCACGTCTCAAGATTAATACAGACAATTAGAATGTCAAAAATCATTTCTCGAAACTATTATTGCAATTTTTTGAATTGGATTTTACAACTTTCAGTTGACAGTTTAAACCGAAACAAATACTGAATCGAGTTGATCATGTGTTTTTATATATTTCTGTTCGCGTACAGCTGACCGCATTTTCCGATTAGGTTTAATAACTTTTTCTCATCTGTTCTCTGACATTCACAACATTAATAAAACTCCGTATGCCATCAACATTTTCGCTCTTTTTTAACAAAATAATATTTGTCATCTAAGTGAAAGTGTTTTGTTCTCACGAATAAAATGTTACGTATAATATACGAAAACGTGTGTTGACGTCAGAAACACTAGATGAATCATCCTGTATAAATGGTGTCACAGAGCAGTATCGTTTGCGGAAGAAGATAACTTTGAAGCAGCCACATTACAATTCCGATGTGCATATTTAGGGTAGAAAAAAAAATTGAGCTACACGTATAATTTAGAAGGATAATTTGTAATAAAGCAGTCGACACTTTTTTAGAGGGAAAAGTCTTAAAGTACTAATACTGTACGTCTTTATTGGAGGGTCGAGGGTCGATTCTCAGGCGTGCACGAAGTCTGAAAAATATATTGAATTGACCATTTGGCACTAATAAGTTAGTGAAGTTAGCCTCAACGCATTATGATCATTCAAGAAAGATAAAGAATTACCTAGGAAGAATGGATGCACCAGTTTAACTTGCTGGATTACCCATAAGTATTACCTTGAATTCTAGATTCTGCTATGAACGGAATCAGCTGCTACAAATATGGAACTTAATGGAATTTGAATAGCTTTTTTAAGAAAGTAAAATAAAAATAAATAACCACCATGTAATCGATCATGACAGACGAACTTTATTTGTTTTGTATTTGGTTTTATTATGAAATGTATTTTATTTTTCTCTAACAGTCACCTACAAAGCTAGTTAATTTTTTTCTTTTAACTAGGTCAGAAGATGCAATATTTTGGAATTTTTTCTCTCCGGAAATATCCACCTGAGTCCTTAGCATTTTCAAAACCTGAAATCAAATTTCATTGTCAAATTCATGACTAGCGCATATATTTTCTTTGAAATTCCTATGCATTGCCTTTATTTATTTATTGTTAAAGAGTACTAAAATTTAGAGAAAAGTGAAACATATTTTATTTTTATATTTTAACGTGAGAGAATTTTATAGAATAAGATCTCAGTTTTTCATTTACAGTTAAAGATTTTTAACGATACAACAAAATTATGGGTAAAATTTCAAATAAAATAACATTTTAAACATCGGTTGATAGATATATGAAAGAAAAATATATAAAGATATATAAAATAAATATTGAAAAATATATAAAAGAAAAAAATAAAGAAGGTAAATGATAAAATGATGAAGACATAATAAAAAGTAAACAATAAAAGGAGAAAAAAATTTTTATTCATGAAAATACCTTATCTTTTCAAACTCTATTGTACCTAAGTATCAAATTAATTTTACACCATTGACGATCCTTTATTTTTTATAGTTCTTCTGCTGTAACACTCGGTTGAATTTAAACAGTCGTCCATATAAGATGAGCCTAAGTTCTAGTGTCTACTTCAAGAATCAACTTCGAAGGCTTTAAGTTGCAGCGACTTCGAGCGACACGAAGTGACAACGACGCGTCAACAAGCCGACAGCTTAGTGATCATATTACTCTGTGGCTTTGTTATCAATCATGGGATATCACTATTAGATAATTTGTTAGATAGGGATAAATGAAAAACATGGAAAAACGGAAAATTTATGATTTAAAAAATAAAATTAAACATTGTAACTGATGTTATAAATAAAAATAAATTTAGAATATATGTATAATTATTGTAATGAGTTTTTTTTTTAAGGAGTTTATATTTTTTATTTCCTATGATAGAGATAACTCTTCTGGGGTTACTGGTTTGGATATATTAAAGATTCCTTGAACCGATTTGGAAATCAATATAAAAGCCACTACCGATTCATGAATTTATTAAACATTTTTAATGCGATAGATTAATTTAATATTTCACTTTATTTACGGCCGCTAAGTTCGAATTACCTTCACAGGTCAGATCGAACAGTAGAAAACTTTAGTGGAAATGGATCCATACAAAATTATACAAAACGCAATGAAATACAAAACTATTACAAAAAGGTACAAACTTGCAAGAATGAAGTTGGTTGCGTCCATAAAAAATCCTCAAAGTATTCAGAAATCGTATAACATTCTTTTTTACAAGGCGTATGCTTAACAAAGACTTTAAATTTGTATAAGGGTGAATTTCGTATGTCCTCCGGATCTTATAATGTACACGAAGCCCTTTACACAAATACGTGACTTTGTGTAGTCGACTGACATGAATTTTTTTTTGCCATTACTAAAGTAACGTAGGCCACATTTATTTTTAATTCCGATATTGAAATTATGTATATCAGTACAATCCTGAACATTTTTTTCGCATATCAAAGTTTGATATACAAACTGTGACGTCACAATTGAGGCTTTTAAACCGACTGTTTTTGAAGGAAGTGATCAATCTGATGATTCCCTATGTACACACTTGCTCTGCCCACCACAGTTTCTTCGCGATCGTCGACCAGTGCACGTTATACCGCGGATCCGCCTGACATTAAGCCACTTTCCCCGCGACACATCCGGGCGAAGCTTTTGAGACGCGACCCGAAACCGCTTCGATGGCGACACGTGAGTATAAACGTCCGCGTACCCTCGCCGATGCGGTCGGGCGTCTCGACGCGCGCACGGAATTCGAAAACCCGGTACCGTTGCGCCGGCGACTGCGAACGGGTCGAGACGAGAACGGGTTTCGCGGTTCCGTATGCGCCCGGACGAGAACCGCGGGGTGGCCGCGGTCCGCTCCAGGAATGGGTTCCGTAGGCGGTCCGACGAAGTGTGACCTGTCTGCCTACATACATTGCTGATGAGGTTGTTTTTAAAATCGTGACGCTACATGGGCAATACTGAAAATTTACGTGTTCTCGTCAATAAGATCGCGTATTATATTTATGAAATATTTATTGCTTTTTGACTATATTGCCTCATTACTCATACACGTTTGCATTTTAGAGCCAACGTAAAAAATAGTTGACCTATTCATTATTAAAATTTCAAGTTCAAAGACATACAGCCAGCTATAGACGCTTGTGATTATATTATATACAGCCAACGATTGTGCTCCGACATATTTTTTTTTTCGTTTTACGACACCACTTCACGCAGTCGTTTCAGGTCGTCCGTTAAAACATGCGGTATCCGTCGAGTGCAATGCTTCTGAACCTTCAAACGTATATGGTAAATCGCACTTGGCTGATATCGATACCTAATACGGTACGAATTTGCTTATAAGTATCTTGCTAGGAGTTACAATTAGCTGTCGCACAGTACCGATATTATTTTTAGTGAGTGCGCCCACCGGCCGACTTCCAGGTAAATCGTCGAAGAGGTGGTCACGTCCACGTGTGAATTCACTGAAGATACAGCTACGAGATGGAACTTCATCACCAAATGCGAATTGTGGTCTCTGGCCACTTTTTTGTTGAGTTAACCGACAGCGAAAATCGTAAAAAAGCATGAAGCGAATATTCTCTTTAAATTCGTCGCGATACCGACAAACAATTTTCAAACTAAAATGTAACTTCCAAAGAGTTACATTTTCAAAAACTTTAATATATTTTTTATATTTTTATTACGAATCGCCCGTTTCAGAAACTTGCAATATAAACCACACAATTGTTTAATCGATTTAATAGAGCTGACGTATCACGTTGCTAACGAAAGAAGTCGGTCAAATGTGCATCGCTATCTCTTACTCGTGTTACATCTGCCAGTTTTTTTAATCACGTATAGAACAACGACAGATATCAGGGGATGTCCATTAATTACGCAAGGAACTTGAAGGGCGGAGGGAAGAGGAAAGGGCCAAATATCTCGTAACTATTTATCCACTAGAAATAATAGAGAATTGCGAGAAAACTGGGTTCCATTATATAAAACATGTATCTATCCACTAAAATCTGGTTAATGCCCACACAGTAATATTTATCGAGTTAAGGTGCGCAAGCGACAACGGTCTAGAGTGGCTGAATCGGCGAGGCTGAAGAAGCAGATGATTTTACTAAAAATCGCATAGACATTTTGATTCCAGTTCGCTCACTAATAGAAATTATATTTCTTTTTGTAAACAAATCCAACGTAATCAAGCACAGATCGACTTATTTACACAAAAAAATGAAAATTTAGCCAAAATCGCCTTACATAATTAATGGATGCCCCCTAATGTAAAAAAAGTCCGACACGTCAACGACGTACGTAATGTCAGTTCGATTCATGAAATTGTACGTACTGAACTCTGGCAGTGGGAATTCTACCGGACTTCTCCAATTTATATATATATATATCGCATAATTTTGTGGCTTTTAATTTTATTATTTATTTATGTTACTAACTGACTCATCACGAGATCTCCAAAACTATAGATCCGATTGATTCGAACTTTAACATAGTTACTCTTTTCGGGGCGTAGACGTTCACTTAGAATGGATTTTACGCAAATCCTATCCAAAAAAAATCATTTTATGTCTACGCGGGAGGAGCCGCGGACAAAAGCTAGTCATATATACAGCCCTGCGGTATGCAAATCAGACAAGGTGCGTAGTAGAGCATTAACAAAAAGTGAAGTTTTGTGCAATATATTCTTAAGAAGTGAATTCCAGTCGCACATCAAAGCTGACACACGCCAGTTTTTTTTATTTATGTTATGTAGATATATTTACTTTATTTATTTTAATATAAATGTTTTCATTATTATATTTTATATATAAATAACTATTTAAAATATAATTGTATGCGTTTCAAAACTCGTATGCGTTTGGCAGTTTACAGTAATGTATTTTATATGCATCGAATACCTCTTCATGAAGTCAACTATAACATTTGGTTATTACTCAAATCAACATTGATGATATCGAGATCATGTGTGATTGAATCCTCGTACGTGGAACTTTTCCACCAAAATTAGGGGATAGCCCTTATTTTAAATGGGTTAAATTAGTACGTACATATGTTATTTGCTAGTACTCAGTAAGCAGATTGTCGTAACTACTTTGCGTTTATAAGCTATTCACTTGACAACTTATCGAGAAAAATTAGGTAATGTGTTACAGTAATATCATTTAAATGATACTTTTTTTTTTTATTTGAAATAATTTCTAGAAATAGGATAATTGAAGTACCAGAAATACCTAAGTATGAGCTACCCCCAGCGGCTTATAATTAATAATAAAACTTTAAAAATGTTTACAATCACAATACGCATACATGAAACAAACTTGCCTTCCAAAATTAAAAGGATCATGTTCTAGGAAGGGTTTCTTTTGTTTCCATTTTTAACGTCTTATGCATATTTTAGAACCTTTTTTAGACCATAAATTTACATTGAACTGCGTTTAGCAGTTTTTTAGTAGTCGTTAACAAACAATTTCTTCTAAACCTCGCACTCTCTTAACACTAGAGACTCCAGTGCGTTACCGACCTCTTGGGTTGGTATAGAATATCCGGTGAAGGTGGAGTGGGCCTCCGGAACTCTCGTTCACCGGGCGAAATCAGCTTAATTTGTTATTAACTATTATTTTATTTAATATCATGTCGCTTACGCAATCAAATTTTACATGTAGCATTCGCAAAGCAGTTTTTTGAAAGAGTAGATCTAAATTAAATTACTTCATTTTGCGAAATAAAACCAAACGGCACTCCATCGATTTCTCTGTTCCGCCTTAAAAACAATGGCGCTCTCTCGTACGTAAAGCGCGTGTCCTTTCTCTCGGCCTTTGATAGATGACCGACTGTCATTCGTTACTGTGTCCAGCGGAGTTGCTGTTGAAAAAAAAAAGTAATAAATTGTAACAAACGTCCCACGGCCGCCACTTTCTCGCCGGCCTCGGGTATGAATATACGCCCGGAAATGACTAGATCTGTATCGTGTCATGTGAAAAATAATAAATAATGATAGTGACATTTTTATACTAACACTATCGTATAAAAATGTCACTATAAGTGGTGACAAGTGGTGATGGTTCGGTAGTCAAGGGTGTGGGCCTTGGAATCGGATCGTATAGGGTTTGTGACCACGGGCGAAGTGAACGGTGAGCTCCTTAAATCTCATCAAACCACTTGCTTCAAATCCGTTAAGCCGCCGGTCGCGGACGTTGCATTCCGATGGTGGCAACAGTCATTGGCAGCCCCCAATCAGAAATAAATAGATTGTGGAAGACTACGGTCAGCGGTGGCGCAAATAAAACCCGACACGACAGACAACCACAACTAATTACGCTAGAAGTATGAAATGATGAACTTCAAGCGTGGAACTGACATACAGTCACCATGACTCAAATACATTGGGTGTTTTTGGGATATTAGGAAAATTCTGATTGTCCATTATTTTTTTTATAGCATTATCGAGGCAGATGAGCATGCGAGCTATCAGAGTATAGGTGATCGCGAGAATTCATCACCGTCGCCCATGAATACTCGCGACTCCGTAGAAGTCGCCAGTGCTTTGTCGGCCTCTTGACGATGATATTTGATGGAGAAAACACTGTACTGATAGAGAGTGGTGGGGACGGGTACAAAGAGCTTATGGGATGATGGAGGGCAGTGAGTTGCCGGAACTCTCATTCACTAGAAGAAAAACAACAGCGGAAATTGTCACTTCACACCTCTATTCTGTGGGAATGTGGTATTAAATCGGCTTTCATAATGGCTATACCACAATAATATATAATATACTAGATAATAAATAGATCGTTTTTCAAGGGCAAGCCTGAGGAGAGAGTGACATTACAATACTTTATAATCGTTAGACCTACAGTACATGTGCAGGTATAACGTAGGTTGTAGGTATAATGCAGGCGTAAGCGGCAGCTTAGTTGTTGAGAGCGTAAATCAACCGTTTAACTCTAATTTGACAAATTCACTTGTTCTATTGACTTTGGCGGGCGGAGAAGGAAGTGTATCAGCTGCAATTACGGAACAAGACGTGCCGCCAGTGAAAAATTTACTTCCAGAGAATAGGCGATTGCTTTAGGAATAGAGCGAACATTATTATTATTATAAACTCACGCCTATTTCCCAGAAGGGTAGGCAGATACTGTAGATTTCCAAACTGTATTATGTTTGCACATCTCTCATGTTTAGTCGACATCCATCAATCAAGCCTAGATCCGACATACGCCGCAAATTATACCGGGAAGCGTTCATCAAATTTAACAACACGCAATCACAGTTACGCGTCTTCGGTGCCAGTTTCAAATTAATTAACGGTCTGCGAAAAATTGTTTTCGAAGAATGGATCTCTTATGACCGGTTTTAATCGGCTCACTGCTCCTTGTCTCGCCGAGCCTTGTTATTGGAAATTGAAGAGCCCGTACTCGGGCCTTTGCACTTTGGTAGTGCAGATTAGGGGCTCTTAACGGCGTTTGTTGCCAACGACTACGTCCGGAGCCAATGGCTTAAATTGCGTTTCGAAGCCGGAGCGATTGATATAATTTGCTTTAATATGAAATTTCATTGACCGGTTTGGTCAAAGAGGAATGGATGACACGATGAAATTCAGAATCTAAGGATATTGAGTAATTTTTACCCTTGTTTAATAAAATGGATTGATGGAACCTTTTCTAAAACTAAAATAACATTTATGTTGATAAACATTGGTAAAATCTAATACAGTTTTAAACGTCGACCAAGTGCGTGTCGGACTATGCACAATGTAGGGTTCCGTAGTTGCTTTCTCAATATACGGATTTAGAAGGGGGATTTTTGTTTGATTTTAATTGAGCTCACGGTTTAACGGCTATGACGTCTAAAACTGACTCATATAGGACAGGTGTGATGGATGTTATGATTTCAAATATTTGATTTAATTATTGCAATTTTATATGATTAATAGATTAATAAGCTTATATTTACTACCTGTTTTGCACAACGAACAACAGCATCTAAGTATTTTTCAATGGATTTTGTATGAAACTTTGCTCTTTACTTCTTCAAATACGTTTTATAAGTTAGTTGACTATTACTCGTTAACTTTTAAGGCTTACCGAGTTGGGATAGTTCTCGTTCTAATATCGTCATATATATTATTGTCTTGAATTTTTCCACATATCCAAGAATAACCCGGTAGGACAGGGAAGACACGATTTTAACTAATTTCGTAAACGGATCCTTAAATGGAAATATGTGTTTCATATTCAAGAAATTATTTTGAATGAGCTGTCCAACTATACCCCATACCTCGGGATAGACGAGAGAAAAAATCATCCCCACCTTAAGAGTGCAGGAGGCACCCTAAAATTATTTTTTATTATATTCTACCGCTTTGTCGACGTATTTAATACGTATATCCATACTAAATTACAGCTTTCTAGTACTAAAATTCTCTGAGCTAAGCCGTGGACAGGCGGGCAGACGGACGGATATGGCGAATCTATAAGAATTCCTTATTGGCTACGGATCGCTAAAAATTGAAAATCCGTCAGATGCAATATCTAAAGATGTACATATACTGTTTCTGTTTTGGTAACTATCAGAGATCGAGATCAGACAAGGGTTCATCCTGGTGCGAATTATAAATTCGTCCGTCATTCTTGCCCTAATGTAGTAATTAACATGAAGGCAAAAATTTTGATTATTTCGCGTTTTAGTATTTTGAATTTTGACATGTGACGTCACAAAGGTTTTGACCCCCGCCCCGCCCCTTGTAACACATTGTCACATTTCGTTGATCACCTCCCTCTTAATTTGTGACGTAGTTTATGCATGTCCGCAATGAGATAAATGATTGTCAATAAGTTGCGGTATTATGTGATTTCATTCAAACATGATTATAATGACGTTGACGAATCAATGATAAAGGAGCGTAAATTACATAATATTCCAAATGGTTAATGCAAAATAAGCCACATAAATATTCACTGAAAATTTAAAAATTCACTTATTGTTGAATAAGTGATTTTTTGTGAAGTGAACTTAAGTCGTTACTAAGACTTCATAATAAACTGCTTTCGCTTTTTCGCTAAACAGCGCGAATCAACCAGCGAAATATTTAAATTGGATAAATTGAATATTTGATAGATTGTTCGATTCGTTGAACTTTCATTGAACATTGAACTATCGCTCGTCAAAAGCGAATATTCCTCAATACCAGTCAACGATGACAAAGTTCAAAGTGACCCGTGGACGTATCTTGATGAATTAATTATGCGTACGGAGCATCGAACCTGATTAACGAACGGCGTGATTATGCAGAGTCTGTATGGATACCGGTTGTCGGCCTTCATAGTTGATAAGAAAAAAGACTTCGTCTATCATCTATCCATCATCTCATTTTCATCTCTTTGTCCGGTGCCCTGTCAGAGAAGATTTTCATGAAAACCCTACAATCAAATGTTTTCAATTCTATAACCATTTATTATTAATAATGAATTTATTGTTAACGACTAATATTTGAACTGTTCTAAATTTTAAATATTCAACATATTTGTAGAAAGTTGTAAGAGAGCCCGTATTAAGGGAATGGCACTTTGACCGTTTTTGTATCAAAGTCCTAAAACTATTTTAGAGATTTTTGTTTGTGTCGGTAACTGTACAATTTTTAAGTATTTTTTTTACGTAGTTTTTTTTTGGTGTTTAAAAAAATTTTCGTTAGTTTTTAATTCCACGGATTAATGGTTCAATAGGATTTCAAAATGTTTTGAATAAATCAAACACTTAATTGGAATAAAAATATTAAATAATTTTTTTTTGTACTAACACAAACGGTGACTTATAATTTTTATCCCGAAAGTGAAAAAGTTTCCAAATCATGATTCGAGTCAGCATCCCGGATTAAAAGCTTTAACAGGACCCCAAAACGTATTGTTTCTTCTATTTGCTTGCTGTTAGGGATGAGGCCTCGGTCAACAGTGTACATGATAAGTTCATTAAACTGATTCCATTATTATGATAGAAATGACACCCACAACGAGTCTAATATTAAGACCTAAGGAACATGTTAATTCGTTCACTTATAGATAACATGTTGTGACGATTGTCAATAGAAATTTTAATATTCGTAGATAAAATGATTTCAGAAAATTATTTCGACTATTTTTATGTTATACGAATTAATCCTGAAAATCACTGTAATACGTTAAATAAAAAATAAAATTCTTGGGCGTGATTATAAAATAACTAATAAATCCGAATACAATGTCAAATACGATGTTCCTCAATCTAATAATCAATATAGTGACGACCCTACGTAAATTATGGAACATCTTTATAAATGCCAAAAAGCCCGAAAATTGTAGGTTTCATTATTTGTATAATTCTTTTAAAATATGTTTTGTATTACAAAATCAGCATTATTTTTAAAATACTCAATAATGATTCTTTTGATTACAGATTCCAGAAAATTATTTGGTGGCTATCGGATAACTCCAGCTTACTGCAAAGCTTCAAGAGCGAGCAAATTCAACAGAGGAAACACTATATGCATGTTTAACCATGAGTGTGCTCAAAGAGGTGGAGAAGTGGTGGGTGCTTGTATGGACGGTTTCCTGTTCGGTGCTTGCTGCCAACTGAAATCCGATAGCCAGTCGCATATCCCTAAAGGGCCCGGCGTAGTCATGACCAGCTATCTCGATTACCCTGACGCTGAACAAGAAGAAGAATTCGACGAAAGTGATGATTTGAACGCTTGGCATAACAGCTTCAAGCCAGTGGTGACACCTGGTTATAGACCGACTGACAAAAATCATGGTAAAGAACCTATAGAGAAAACTACGGAACAGTACTCCAGTAGCTTGAGCTCAGAAATAATATCTGAGGGTGTATCGCAAATAACCAACACATTATTAAACAGCCCCCCAAAAGACAGCAATATTATTTATATGAGGCCAGGGCAAAACGATGGCATTTATTCATATAGTACAATAACCCATGGTATGGCAGACACTATATTGATAGGGGACAATGGCTCCGAAGACAGCGTGGCGAGACCATCAGATTTCACTGTGCACATCCCCCCACTCCAAACGAATTTCATTGGAACAACTATGCCGCCAAGTATATTATCGACGAATAAACCAGTAAAACCGGTTTTCAGGCCGAAACCGACAACGAAACCTGATAAAACAACGTTTACAACAAAATTAGAAACCAAAAACACTCCAATGAAACCTATATCTTCTACGGAAAAATACACGTTATCGACTGAAATGAAAGAAACTCAAAAAGTAACAGAATTGACTTCGCTACAGAGTCCTATTACGAGCATCATACAAATGTTGAATGAAAGCACACCGGCGCTGTCGAAAATAGAAACATCTACTTCTTCCGCGACGATAGACAGCGTAGAGACAAAATCTTCCCCTAAGCCATCTACTGTAGACTTTTACAGTGGTAGTTTCCTACCTCAATATTCGTCTACTGGTCACTACGTAACGTTAAAACCTTCACAATCTGTAACAATATTATCAAGCACGCCATCATATTCCACAACAAGCAAACCGATTATTTTTAATAAATTTTCAACATCTTCAAGTAAAAGGCCACAAGATAAACTTACTACATCAGTTTATTCTAGTTCAACACAGTTTTCTTCTCCAAGACCCATTCAGTCTACTAGTCAAGACATCGATTCTTTCAATAGATATCCAACTAATCCTGATAAATTCGATGATTCAATCACGACATTTACTTACGTTACTTCGTCTACTACTCCTAAACCAATTATCACAAAAAAACCTCCGTCAACTAGTTACATTTATGGAACTCAACCATCCTTGAGACCAGCAACATCATCATCGAGTATCATACCAAACTATGAAATAGTACCTGATACTTTCGCTAGTATGACACCAACAGTAATAGTTCTTAATGACATTCAAACAACGAAACCAGAATCATCAACAGAAGATAAGGAGCCACAATTTGTAGAAATACCACAGGAGCCCTTCAAGAAACCAATTAATCAGATAACAGTCAATAACCACATACAATCAACTAACAACATTTATATGGGAAAACCTCCTAGTTACGATCGTCCGTCTTCGCCTACCATCGTGATAACTCCAAAACCGTCGTTGGCCACTACTCCTTTGCCATCGAAATACAGCACAAGACCTTTGCCGACTTCTACTTCTTCCAGCTCTACTACTATTTTAGGATCCAGTAGTTCTATTTATGACATAATCACGGATGTATACTCACCCACTACCTTCAAGCCGGAGATGCAAACGTCGCCGGACGATTTGATAAATTTCCCACCTGTAAGAAATCCTATGTTGAATACCACAGGCGTAAATTCAGGCATGTTCAACACCAGCATATCCATATCTGACAGCGAGCTAGATCTGTTACACGACATAGAGTTCACGACGCCGTCCTTCTTGCAAGAGGACGAAAACCTGAACGAGAAAATGAACCTATTCGTGAACAAGATAGTGGGAAGCTTACAGGGCACGTTCCAGGAGTTGCACGACATAGTTATATTAGACAAGAAACCGAACGCCACGAAACCGAACGCGAACACCAAAACGACTACGGCGAAACCGAGCAAGAAACCGGCGCCGACGCGGAAACCGGTGACCACCACGAAGAGACCACCTCTAAGAACTACCACCACGAAGAAGCCGCAGAAGACTACCAAAGGCCTACTAAACCCTCCACGGTGTACAGGAAACCGACTACGACGTCTACGACGACACCGATTCCGACTACCACAAAGAAGGCGGTAAGTTTTAAACAAAACGAAATGCATTTCATTTCAAGTAAAATGTAGAATAAATTGAATTCGTCTATGACTAGAAATAGCAACAAGCAGCTATTCGTGAGCTATAGCAATTTATAGAAATATTTCTTTTAGAATTTTCATATATATTTATTTTAACACAAAGTTTAATAAATTTTAATAGTCAACTATTTTAATTATTTTAGCTTTCTAGTTATACCATAAATTCATTACTTTGAATTTGAGGGTGCGTCTTTTTCTTTATATTACTTTAACTTTGTTTGTATGTTTAATTTAAGTAAACTTTGGTTCAGACGTAGTTTGTTGTGAAGAAATACAATAAATATTCACAGGCACGACTAGTTCTGTTTAATGACTTTTTATATTTGAAAGAAAATATACATAATGTTTACAAAACATTATAATCCTTCTTGATTAAAAGGAAAATATGAAACACATTCTAAAAGACGTCAATCAAAAAACATAGCAGTAAAAAAAGAGGTGATATGAAAATTATGCGATTTCGAGAAAAAAATACTTTACGTCAGATGCAGTTACTTCCTTTTCTAAATATTTCTTCATTTTATCCCTTCAAGTAATCGTTTGCTACTGCTCTTCATCTCGTCATTATCATCTCGGCCAACCGTTCAATATTAAGTATGAAATTAAACGTGTATTTCTAAAATATAGACATTTGACTGTCTCAATATAGTTGGGTATAAATGTCCCAGTTGTGCGTTAGCGCAATATACTTAAAAATGTGACATTTCATAGAGGACTTCAGCGAAACTCTATAGATATGGATCTTCAGTTGAGATGTTTTTCTTCGCCGTCGTAGCAAGTGATGTAGGTAATTGTGTAGAATACTGCATATAAATAATTTTTCAGCTTCGGTCTTCAGCCTATCCTTCTCGCTTACTACTATCTGCCAGTACGCCGATAATAAATCTTAACTTAGTTTAAGAAGTCGATTGACGTAAGCCCGATAAATTCCAAGATTAACCCGTTTACTCCTTTCATTACAACAAGGAAGTTTGTTAGTTCACAAATATTATAAATGTCTATAACGTTCGCGATTATATAGTTCACATCAGCTCCAGAATCTAACAAAGCGTGCATACTGCCTTCCTTCACCATAACCTTCACGTACATGCTTGCTGCCTCTGCTTGATAGGTGGGTGGCTTCATCGGATGGTCTCTCTCCACCTCGTAGTTAATTTATCGCCGTTGCCCCTTCGCGGTTCCCTGATGACTCGTCGGAGGTTGAGATCGCGCTGCGTCACCCCGGTCAGGTTTGTGCCAATCCTGCGTCGAAGGTGCCATATACGCCAGGCCAGTATGGTTGATTCCGTTTTGGCCGGCTGTGGTGGCCTTACGTCGAACAGGCTGTTGCTCGTAGGGCGTCCCTCGGAAGTTTCTTTACTTCCCCATTCCATCGGCAATTCGTAGTTAGTCTCTCAATTTTCTTCGTACACTTGCTTATAATGAGTGATTATTGATTTTAACTTTGTTAGTAAATTTATGCCCACGCTGCAAATAATGGTTTGACGTTTGCTTTTAATCATGATAATCATGTCTTTCTCGGTGATTTTCGTTTTTGCAACTAACCTTTTTACTTTGTAATAATACTTCGCTTGGTTCAACTCTTGTCTCGTATTATAAAATGGATGTGAATAATATACTCCGCATTTAAATTCTTCTTTGAACTTCTTTATGAATTATCCATGTCATTAAGGCGGTGTCAATGGTTTTTAAGAAGAATGTATCTGGGCTCTCCGTATACAGACTTAAGCCCTCTTTTTTGTGTTGCTCGTTCCAGTTTTCAACGCGGCCAATGTTTTATAATTATTATAAACTCCAAAATCTTTGTAGGGCAAACCTGCCCTACAAAGGGAAGATACTGCTGCAATTTTTATATGATTTTGATTTCCTCTCGTCTTTCTGTTTGCGCTTTCGCTACGACCACGCCTCCACCAATTGTATCTTTTGTCGGGTGTCGGTACTCAGTATTGTTACTAAAAGTTCAGCAGCGACAAGACTACATTTATTCCATGTTAACGTCTTGTACATAAATCACTATTATATTTTCATATTACTTTACATTCATTTATCTCGTTTTTATTATGTTGAGGTCTACGCACCCGTGCATGAACCTTGATCCCCAATTATTCTAACTTGTATATTGTTTTCATCCCCGACTAATATTCTATTCTACTTACAACTTTGATTTAATATCTAGGATCCAAATGGAACCCACGTTCGTGGGACTGAGCACAGAGGTCGGATCTTTCGCATGCCACCTAAATAACTCAGCCATTACAATATTGTGGGTTGTCAACACTGGAGGTCCTGATTCTTCGGTAAGGCGTAAAGCTGACGATTGTGCTGCTAAAAGTCAGCGAGCCCCTACATTTTTTTAGCATTTCACTAAACATATTAATGTTTTAACGAGCAGCTATGATGGCGCAGTAATTAAGAGTTTTATCTACGAAGGGAAGGTACCGGTTTCGAAGTCAGCCACGAGGGAATTGACCAATGACTTTTTAATTTGAGTAAGTCACTCGCTCTATATCGCGGAGAACACAGAGCAGAGCAGAGAGCAGTTAAGCTGTCAGCTTAGCTCTGCTCTGCTCTGTTCATATCGGACGTTGTTACTGCATAGGTAACAACGGTCGTTCGTAGACCTCGATCCTCAAGGGACCGGAGTGGATGGCTTAATGTTCAGTTGAAATAAAAATAATGTGGGAAGTACGCCTCGGCAGTGGAATGATTGAAATCTGATACAACAACAACAACTACGTGCAAATCCATACTTCACTTATTGTATTATATCCACCTGGAATTGAACCAAAATACAAAGTTAATAAATTCTGATTAATCAATTGTGAAATAAATTGCTTTTTATTTCTATAGAATTTTTAAGGGGCAGACGAGCAAGCGAGTCAACAGTATGTGGTCACCGTTCATAAATACTTGCGACCGAGGAGCTCCAGTGCGTTTCCGACTTCGTAAGTAGTAGGAAGATTAAATGATATCTGATAGCAATAGGATATCTGATGGAAGAGGGAATGCGCTAATGAAGGGGGGAGTGAAGCGATGAATGGGGTAAGGAGCCACTGGAACTCTCATTCAATAGACGAAACGATAAAAAGAAAACTGCTCCTACACATTTATATTCTGTGCGAGTGTGGTATCTCACCAGTCAACCAGGCCAATCTTCGTGCTGACACCAAAAAGACTACAGAATGGTTCTATCACTATGAAAATCTTACTAAATATATCAATATTATATATGTAAAAATCAGTCCAAATCAACACCGTTCTTTGATATTTTAACAATAATTTTACTCCTTATCGCAATTAGAGGTCACGCATCATTGGCGACTAGTCGTAAGACTCGATCTTATTTATTCAGATCACATTTCACAATATCTATTATAAATATTAATAAACGGACATATAATACATCCCTTTTCATCTTGTATCGAATATTATTCGGCAGACGACCACCACAAAGAAGCCGACGAGAAAAGTGACCACGACCAGGCCGGCCACCACGACCACTCCGGCCGGCCCGACCACGGAGCTCGATGAGACCACAACCGAGCAGTACAACGACCAAACGGTCAACTACAACGACAAGAATCGTAAGTGTTACAATTCGACTATCAATACTAGTGAATATTGACGATCGCGCTTGAGATACGTATTAAAAATAATCAATATTTCTTTATTAATAAACACATATTGTTTGTCTCAACTTCCTCCCACTGCCTTTTTTATGGCCTGTTAATGGCCAATTTTAATTTTATTCGATGTGATATGGGCACTAGGCAACGTTAAGTGTCAAGAAATTTATTATAACCTTCAATCATTTTCCATCATTTTTTTAAAACAGCGGTTTTCATATATTTTCGAAAAAGACGACATCTATGGGCACTTGTACAAGACGCTAATTGCACTTTAGAGAGCTTTCTGCTTCGACACATTGTAGAACGATTTGCCGAAACAAGGAATGTCTTACTTTACCTTAGTTAAAAATTTAATACGTTAGAGTTCAAACTTCTGGTTCTGGTGAAAGTTCTTCAGCATGTGTGTTTCATTGTGGTAATTCGTTTATCTTGGAGCAACGTCAAACGGGCATAGTTAACCCTTCAACTATCACTGTATTATATATCCTCCATTACCCAATTTACTCATATGAACGTATACTATATATGTTGTTCAATAGGATGCAAATGTTAATTACCGTTTATGGCAACAATACCAAAATTTATAACAATTAATCGTAACGAATTTGACTAAATTAAACTTAAGGCGTAATATGACCTTACTGCGTGTATTACAAAATTGATCCAATTTTTTTCGAATTTCATCTATTTTTATCTTCCAGCTGGCATACAAGGTGTCATTTATAATGATAGATACCCTCATTTAGTTTTACAATTTCAAATATTGTGCGTACCTGTATTGTCTTAACAGTTTTCTTGATAATCTTTATGGTTGTGAATGATCTTATGACACAAATAGCTCACCATATAAAAATATTTGATTGAATAGATAATCAAGAACAGAACGTTAATTATATTGATTATTATACGTTTGCTGCAAAATCAATACCTTATTCATAGAATGGCAATAATCACTGTATATCTTAATTATTAAGTTATTTTTTTATATACTCATAAAGACAATATTAATTACAAAATTAAATAAAATGATAGAATCCATAGTTTTTCAATTTAACCGTCGTAATATATACGAGTCAGTAACGGGTTCATAATCAATAATATATGTAGTAAGTATAAAATTTATCCTTTACCCTATTTATACTTATTAAGACACAACTTTATTGTAATATCACTTTGGTGATTCGAACACTTTACATTCATTTATTCATTACCATTTACTGCAATATAACGCCTCAAATCGAGAAAAAGGTTACTAGAGTCAACACATTCGGCTAGGACTGGCCACGACTATGGCCAGTTGTAACGGTGGTGGCGAGTTGTTACCACCGCTACTGTCGTTTAGGAATGCGGCCCTCAAAACTCATGCTGTGATGTACTCTGGCCGACCCTAAAAACGGCGTTAAGCCAAAACTCCCACAGTTTGAGAAGGAACGTTCAGCCGATGGTGAGAGATGAAACTAGTGGTCGTTAGTTACATTCCCGTCTGATATGGTATGGAATCGGGTTGGATGTTAAGATTCTCATGGCAAAGCGTTAGTGCTAACAGTTAACGGCTCCTTTTTTAACGGACACCGGCACGAGTTAACCACAGACCGGTAAGCGTCTGTTATAGAAGTCAGTTTATAGTGATATACGTATATCGTGGACTTCTCATACCACGTGTACGATGAACTAAATGCGAGGCGAATTCTACTTCTTCCTCCAAATAGATAGCAGCTTCAATATGCGCATTTCTTCTTTTCTAAATTAGAAGAAGCAAATAAAAAATACTATTCTAGATCTCGTTGCCAGTTCATGCTCATTTATTCATGTCTACAATTAATAAAATCCTGAAGGTACCGAACTCGATGAGCTTTAAGCTTGATTCAAGTTGAACCACTCACTTCTGGCCTTAAAAACAGACTAAGCCGTCGGCCTAGCCTTAGGGCCCTCAGCTAATTGTACAAATCTCATGACTTTTATAACCCCTCGTCACAGATTGTCACATTTGTGTGACTCCTCGTCCCTATTTGACGTCACATATTTAATAATTTTAAATTTAGAAATTAGTACATTTGCATAATAATGCAAAAATAATGCAAGAAGAAAGTCACCTTGTTTCTGAAGCAATTTACTTATGAGGACACGGAATCTTTGTTATTAGTAAAAAAATTACTAAATTAAATTAGTGATTATTAAATTAAAATTAAATTAAATCTTTGAATGGGGCTTATAAAATTAACCATTGGGATGGAGCTTAATCACAAAAACGTTTAATGATAAACTCATTTTTATGAAACCATTCCAGCTTTTATAACTCCTGCAATATTGAATACAATTTTTTTTTAGAGTAAACCATAAAAAATCGATGTCAGTTTCACAATTATTTTTCAGTGTGCGGCGTGCGCCCCCTGGTGAAATCCGGCAGGATTGTAGGCGGTAAGAACGCGAAATTCGGCGAGTGGCCCTGGCAGACCCTCATCAGGGAGTCCACCTGGCTCGGGCTCTTCACCAAGAACAAGTGCGGGGTGTCCTCATCACCAGCAGATTCGTGACGACCGCGCCCACTGTCAGCCAGGGTGAGAGTTCGACGTATGAAAATTACAACCAATTCGTCTCGAAGACGACGAACAAAAATATACGGTGACATAAGAAAAAAAATATATACAAACACGTGTTACATTATATACAATATTACATTTTCCAACATCTCGCCTGAGAGATTTTTGATATGGTAATGAAATATCAACTTTAAAATATAGATCATAATGGTAGGGTGGAAAACGTAATTAAACCAAATAATAAATAAACCAATCGTATAGGTGTTCATTAACTCCTAGACACTTAATAAATACTGTACTTTCTTAAGATTTAAGTTGAAGTGATTTTTTCAAATATTTTTAATGTGTATTGCGCCGACATTT
This sequence comes from Eumeta japonica, assembly GCA_005406025.1. Classification (NCBI taxonomy): domain Eukaryota; kingdom Metazoa; phylum Arthropoda; class Insecta; order Lepidoptera; family Psychidae; genus Eumeta; species Eumeta japonica. The sequence goes on from BGZK01000893.1 coordinate 26,088, forward strand.
GTACTTTGCACGCCGGCGCATTAGCAAGATTTTCTTTTATTTCAGACTGAGACAGTAGTATGTACGCGTGCGTGTGCGTGTGCACAAGAGCTTGTGTAGGTGTAAACACACTATTATTATAAAGATAGAGTCGTTGCACCTTGATAGTGCCTTTTTGTTACTTAAATTTTTGTTGTTATTTTTATTTCATAAATAAAACTTGAAAATCTTAATAATTCTTTACGATATGAATTCATCTCCATATGTCTTAGATTTTCTATTAAATTACTTAACTGGTATTTGCTCAGATGAAGTCGCAGAAGTAAGTATTACTATTAAAAAAAAAGATTTAATTTCGTATATAATATACGAAGGCGGTTATATTTCTTTTCATGAATATTCGAATGGATTTGGATTTCTTTTTCCTTTGCCTTTTATTTAATTGCAGTTTCACGTTTTTTCGAATTATCTTTTCCTCAAACCCTTTCATCTTCATGAACGAAGCTCACTTGTAAATTTGAGTTTGTGCGTCTTACAAAGATAATTAAAACTTTGTTCTACCTAAACTTTTACTGATCAATATTCTTTTGATTCAGTATTACACGATTTATGTACATGTTTATAGTTGTTTTTTTTTTTACTTTTGTTAACCTAGTGTTAGCTAGCACCGACTCCAAAACCAACCAATTATTTTAATAAATTTTTGAAGCTGATTTTAATTCTTTTTTCATGATACTTGTCTCACTTAACACTTCTAAACGATTCTGAACACTTCCGGATTGTCGGGAAACTTGTCCGTCGACGAGGACGAGCCTACTTTACTCCGCTGGGCTGCCTCGTTGTTCCCAGACGTCCGGCGGGGCCTGGCATGACGCTCCAGAGCCTCTCTATAATGCTGTCCCTTTCGTTCATCACGTCGCGTGAAAAGGACAGTCTCATAGAAAGAGGCTTCTCTAGGCCGTCATGCTGGGCCCGCAGGAGCAACGCCGACATGGTTTAGTGGCCCCGCCGGTTACCCGCTTCACTTTCACGAGGAACAGTTTATCACTGCAGGATTTATCCCGTTTTGAACCGCCTTTTATAGATTTAATAACTCGCGCGCGCGCGCCGACAGCTCTCACCGCAGTGGACCGCGATTTCGTTGTGCGATACGTCGTGTGTGACGTCGCTGTCCCGTGCTCGCCGGACCTGCTGTCGATAGGTCTGTTCTCAATGTCGTGGAGTAGAAATTAAATTCTGGAATGAAAACGGCGTAAACAGTCCGATTTTGAACTCTTTAATATAAATAGCCAAGCGTTTCCTTTACTCTTGTACTGTGAAAGTGTAAAACTAGTTCCTATTCCTATATTTTTAGTTGGGACACAATCATCCTCGACCTCGTACTTTTTCTAGATAGTTGATGAAATTGATCTGTTAATGTGGTTAATAGTTTCCGAGTTGTTTTTTTTTTCTCTTTCTAATGCGTAGTTCTGGGTTAAAAGAGCAGTCGATCTATCAGAGAGTGGGAAAGTATAAAATGTCTAACGCAGGGGATCGGGTTGCTAAAAGCGAGAGAGTGCCACGGGGACTCTCACTCATTGGACGAAATGAAACAACGGATGCCGCTAGTTAATGTCCGTATTTTGTGGGAATGTGATATTTTGACGATCGAACCTACCCATTTTTGTAATATAGCCAAATCGGTCACGGGATGGCTTTATTACGACAGTTAATTTACTACATCATCAGACCCATTTCGTGTCATGCGTTTTGTTGGGCATGACTCTCTTAACAGCCTTAGCGAAATATCATCACGGTCAATGAAATCTTTATCTTAAGGACTTCCGGTGACAGTCTGTGGTCTTCATCATCGGTTCCACGTCATCGAATGATACTTTCCGAAAGCAATAGTATGAGATTCTATAGAAAATACCCAAATTTCTATAGGTAGACCTATAATATTTGAATAGTTTCAATGATTCTTTTCGGATCCCTATATGAAATCTCAGTTTTGTCGAAAATGAAAGGAAACTGAAAGTAATTTATAAATAAATAGGTTTTAAGGTAACAGCATGAAGTAAATTCAGTCGAATTGAGAACCTCCTTTTTTAAAAAATGGTTAAAACGAAAATGACCTTACAAAAGGCTCTATTAAATAAAATCATCCGTAACTTCAGATTCTTAGCATCCCTGGTCGCAGTCTTCGGCGAGAACGACATATCGGGCGAGCATGAGCCGAAGAAGCCGGTCTCCAGGAACGTGCGCCGGGTGATCGTGCATCGGCAGTACGACGCGGCCACCTTCGAGAACGACCTGGCGCTGCTGGAACTGGAGTCGCCTATCAAATTCGATGCTCACATCGGTTTGTGTGACCAATCTATTGTCGTCTCCGATGACTCTAATAGGTGATAGGCTTAGAAGGCAACAATTAATTCAAGAAGGATTAAATATAAATAAATAACCAATAGATTAGGAGATATACAACTAAATTGAATGTTGTGCTCGTACCATGCAGTGAGAAACACATCTGAACCATTTCTCCTACTACTGATTAATGACGTAAACATAAATTGTTGATAAGCATATTTTGAGGAAATACGTGTTTTTACTCGTACGTTAGGAGACCGACTATGATTGTCCCACGTATACAGCAGACAATACACGTCTGTATATTGTTAAATATTGAAAACTGTATCAATTTTGAATTTCTCCATCTCAAAATTTAAGGGTGAAAATGTAAAAGTTAAATACACTTTGTGTTAAGTTGACGGTCGTACGTCGGACCCGTTGCATCGCACTTGACGGTCTGTTAGAAAGACTACGCCTAGATCATCGTAGCAGGCGGGCACGCGTGACAAGTGTATGTAAAATCTCGAGAAATATGAACTAAAAACATATTAAATTTCTAACATTGATTAAATCTGGAAGCGATTGCTACTATTGACAATGGTAAACATTTGGCATTGAGATTTTTAAATCACGTTTCCTAATAACGTGGAATTTGAAAAGAATTTCGGTTTTGGTAAATAGAAAGCGAAACATTCACGTATATTTCATTTCTTTGAAGGATACGTGACAAAGGATTATTATTATTATTATTGCTATTAATGTAATTTCAATGACCTAAAACCTTTGTTGAATTAAATTCTATTCCTAATAGGTACATTTCAACATAGACAAAATAGACAATCCTCGGTCAACAGTCTGTCATGAGTTAAGTCAGTGCTTATACGATTGCAGTGCCGATCTGCATGCCGCCCGACGGCGCCGACTTCACCGGGCGCATGGCCACGGTCACCGGCTGGGGCAGGCTGAAGTACGGCGGGGGTGTGCCGGCCGTCCTCCAGGAAGTGCAGGTCATTAGCGGCCGACGTTCTGATAGGATATCATCATCGTTGACACCCTCATCCGTCCTTCTACCAAAGTTGACACCCTCATCCGTCTTTCTCAGCTACTATTTTGTCGTGCATACGAGATGACTCGCTTGAAGTTTGATCCCTTTATAAACTGAACGGACCGTAATTTAGGACCAGAATTGATAGCAAAGTAAAAATGAAAAAAAAAAGTCACGTATTTAGATGAATGAAGTGGTGGACATCAAGGTCGTTGTGCCTTCAAAGTGGAGGCTATCAGGTTAGAAGCGTGACCACGTTCGAACTGGTCTACGAATTTTTTACTTAAATCAAATTAAGCCACTCGTGTCTTAACCACACAAAATGCTTTAAGTAGTTGGTCCCGGATGATTTTATCGCGTCGGCGACATTGAATTTTAACGAACCTCTGTCAGAACTGAGCCAAGTTAGAGGGTTCAAGGTTCAAGGCCTTCGCTCTGAAACAAAAAGATTGTACCAGGCATATATTTCAATAACAGGGTGATCAAAATCCCAGAGAACAATTAGGCTGATAATAATACAGTAATTAGTAATAACTATCATAACGACTATCATTCTGATTATGAAACAAATATATTTTCTAGAAGTTATGTATTTATTTTATATTTGCTTGTTTCTTTACCAAAAATTCGATATATCATTTTCCATATTTAGAGTTGATTTAGAAAACTATAAGTTCAGAAGAAAAATACAAAAAGGAAAATCAAGAAAAGATAATTTAATAAGTTCAATCTTGTTCTTTATTCTCGAATTAAATAATAACAAACATTTTGAAACTTATTTTTTTCAGCAAATTGTTAAGGCGAACAAAGCTTTAAGATCGACAATAACCAAAACACAATATTCTACCTGCTCCTCTCACATATTTTTACGTCTGATCTTTTATTATTCTTTCTGTTTTGGGTTTTTTTTTCACAAAAAATCGAACTAAAAAATGAAATAGAAACATCCTCTATTTCATCCCTTATTCTGATTTTCCAGGTGCCGGTCATAGAAAACAGCGTCTGCCAGGAGATGTTTCAGACGGCTGGTCACAGTAAAAACATACTGAATTCCTTCTTATGCGCGGGATACGCTAACGGGCAGAAAGACTCCTGCGAAGTGAGTATCGACTATGGTCGCTATATAGGAGATGATAGAGAAAATATTCTTATACGGTATTATGTATTTGAGGTCGCTCTTTTAAAGTCTTTTAAAGGACTTTAAAAGAGCCAACTCAAGTACATGGTGTTCCTTCATGGTAATTTTCTCTTCCACGAGTTAAGATTCGTGGAAGAGAAAATCACCATGAAGGAACTAATATTTATGAGAAAAGTTTTAGTTTCTGGTTTGTGGCTCCGCCATACTTGTTAATATAATGTCGCTTCTAATCACGGAAAATAGATTGTTTTTTTACAATTAAATTCCACAAGTATGAAGTTGAAAGTACAGCTGGTATGCGATTAAAGTTATCCACCTTGGGTCAACACTTTCATATTTTAGAAAGTCATTTTAAAATAAAATATGCGTTCCACTTCTTCCTTTTAAGGGGTTTTATCCCAAACAACCGAACAACGGTCAAAATCAGGAAGTGGAACGCAAAATTAGTTTTAAATGTATCGCTTCTTAAATGTCAGTATAAAAAAAAATTGGTTACGATCTTTGTGTATGTCTCTTGCTTCACTGATATCCATCAATCTTTCCATGCAAGCACATCGATTTCGGATGCTTAAAATTTGGGCCTTTTTTAATATGTCACCAATTTGGTCCGCATAGAATTTTGTAAGGTGACCCTTGTTGACCTGTCCATCACACGCGTTCATCCTGTAGATTTGTTATGACAGTCCACTTTCATTCATCGTGTTCAAACAGCCGAATCATCGTAATACAACATTTCTACACTAGTCAGTAAATGTTCTTTTAAATAACACCACTCTGTGGCATCATAGTTCCTGCATCTATCTTTCAAGTACAGTCCACACATATTACGCTCCACCGCACTGATTTTACTTTCATTTCTCTTCTGCCATACTCAACTTTCTCTACATAAGATTAGGAGTCGGGATCCCGTTGTGGATAGCTTATCGCACTGTCTAGATACACGTTTACTATTCATAATAGAAAGCAAGGCCCCATTCACTTTGTTTCCCGCATTCACTCTCCTTTCGATATCCATACAGATATCGAATGACGGTAAACATGATGCATGTTTACCATCATTTGTAAACAGTCTAAGTATACGAACTCTTTCTCTTGTTCGACTCTCCCACCTTCTAGATATATATTGCATTCAGTCATTTTTTCGTAACGATTGATAAAGGTATCGATTTTTTTTATGAATTAAAATTCATGCATTTATTTAAAGCGACACACGTACTATAAATAAATAGATGTAAGTTATAATGAAATGATGCATTTCTTTTCATGTAAACATCGAGAGATATCATTATATACAATAACGAGACTAATAGATGAACAACGAAAATTATGGATGAATATTAAATTGATACATGAAAAATATCGTTATTCAGTTATACTTTCGTTTCTTTCAAGGATCATAACCTTAATCATGCCGACATTTATTTTCATACCTCGTTTTTTAACAGAATCATCCATTTTAGTTACCATTGCCTACAATTTGCATGCCGACGGCGCAACATTTATTTGGTCATCAGGGTACAGGAGTTGAGGCATTTGACAGACAGGTCATTGGTCCATGCTCGTACTCATTCAAACCTTCAAACCAGACCGACAGTTATCTATAACTAGTTTCAATAGCCACGGTGAAGCTACACGTCCCTGTCTGATATCCCTGCGGATGTCAAACCAGTCAGTGTGTGCCCCACTTATTCTGTGGCAGGTACTTAAGCCACTGTATAGAGATCGCATTGCCCATATCAATCCCCTACTCATACCATGCACGATTAAGGGTCTCCATAGATCACTCCTATTTATTTTGTTATAATCTTTTTCCAGATCTACGAAAATACGGAAGGCTTTTTGGCCCTAACCCAAAAATTATTATGCATTATTTTGTAGAGAAAAATTTCGTCCATACACTCCATCCCCCATCGAAATCCCGTTTCTACGTTTCTGATCTTATTTTCATTCTCATTCATAACTCTTTTAGTAATGATTTTCGTATACAGTTTATCAACGACACTGAGGAAGCTTATAGGGCGGTAATTTGTGCAAACCTACTGTGAGCCCTTCCCTTTCTAGAGGATTACAGCAGACTTGCCACTTTATTCCCACCAGCTCTCAACATCTCTGATAAGACCGTATCATATCCGGCAGCTTTTCCAGCTTTTATACGTTTCAAAACTTTTATAATTCCATCCATCTGTTATTTCATTTTTATTTTCATCATCAATCATATATCATGTTCTAGCGCTCTTCTTAATGACTTTCCTCATTCAGTTAACATCCATTATTATCTATAATCACATATATGAACGATGTCTCGGAATTATATCAGGCCTTCTTCACCACTTTCCAGAAAAGTTTTTGGTTTGCCCGGAAATCATCCTGGAATCTCTTGTCGTAGCGTTTTCTTTTTATTTCACTCTTACTTCTTTTCACACATTTTTTAGGTTTCTTTTCTGCATATTTATATACACTTTCAGCCTCTATTAGCTTATCATTCAATTTGTCCTTACTGCGGTTGGCGTTTGCAGACAGCAAATCCAGTCATACTTTTTTTTCACCAACTGCTTTTCTTATTTCAATATTCCGTCGTTCATTATCTTTCTTACTAACATTTGTTCTCCTATTCACTCCAGATACCTATTTCGCTTCATCTACTAATACAGATTTCGTCACCTTCTAAAATTCGTCAAGTTTTAAACATACATACTGTTTGATTTCAACCAACTTATCTTTCAATCGCTCTATATGTTCATCTTTTACATTTTGATTCTGAAACTTACCAACTTTCATTAGTTCTAGCTCCGTAGTGACCATTTTCGCATTTCGATTTGTCAATCACCATTCTCATTCACCCTTTGTCTTCAAATTCACCTAAGACTTTCTCATATCCATCTCTCTGTACACCCAGTCATTAAAATCACTTAACATGACTATCCTCACTAGAGAGCGATGTGGTTTAAAAAATGTGGTGACTAGAGTAGAAAAGTGTGTTGCGGTGGTTTAGCTGTCTGGAAAGGGTAAATGAATAAAGGCTCACAAAACAAATCTATGAGGCTAATGTGTGTCATAGGAACATAAGGGTTGCCTTAAAAAAATTTATGCAGACTGGTGGCATAGTAGAAATGGACCAAATTTCAAGCACATGAAACCAACGGCTTGCATCAAAATGTTGTTGGGTGTCAATGAAGCAAGAGAGGCATGTAAAGAAACTTATAGTCTCTGTCTACCTTTCTGGGAAATTGAAAATATTATATAGTAATGAGAGTAAAACACTTCCGTTCGACAATAGCTTGCTTTGACACTGTTAAAGAACTGGTATAAATATTTATTAATTCGCTTAAAATTTATAACTTATAATAACATGATATTGAGTAATATAATAGAATTAATTAAATAATTAATTGCAGTAGTAATAATAATAAAGATAGTCATTATGGTAGACACGCAAACATTTATTCATTAGCATAGTTTTCATAGCTTAGAAGTAGTGGGTAAGGAACATTTTGATGGCCTTACAAGTAAACATCTCTTTATTTTGTTCAGTTTTTGTTAAGTATTTAATTTCGCATATTCTTTGTTTCATTTCAGGCTGACTATCGATTATCACATTCTGCACAGTGAATACGCATTGTTTTACTTTTCCTACCATTGTTTTATGACTCTTCTTAGTATAATCGTAATAAAAGTAAGACAACTTCTATTTCTGGACCGTCGACAAAGCCTTGCTGAATTCCTTCTTTTCTATTCTCCAGGGAGACAGCGGGGGGCCCCTGGTCTTGCAGAGGGAAGACGGGAGATGGCAGCTGGTCGGCACGGTGTCTCACGGCATAAAATGCGCAGCGCCATATTTACCTGGAGTTTATATGAGGACCACCTTCTACAAGCCGTGGTTGAAATCCATCACCGGTGTCCATTGATCGGTTGGGATGGGCACGGAATTTTGGATGGACGATTTTTTCAAGATGATGCTTATGTCATTCCAACGAAAAGAACTTAAAAATGATGATGAAGATATGTGACGTGTGTATATAAGTACGAACTGATGGTAAAATCTTTATATCGTTTCGTTCGCTCGCCAGTATTATTGATGTGGTTTTGATGACGTTTCTTTCATGTGATGTATTGCGACTTTGATGTATTTTCTCAAAAAAAAAAATGCATTACAATTATGCGTAAAGTGTATTTATGTTTATTTTGTAAAATTGTATTCATATTTATTTCTTTTCAAAACCAAGAAAAGATTGATTATGTGTTAAGCATTTTAATCTTTAAATATCTCACCGATAAACAACTATAAAATTTACCATTTAATTTTTTTGAATATAATTATAAATATTTTGCTAAATACATATTAATTACTAGAAAATATCTACTTAAAATTAACAGACTGTAAAACAAAATTATTTATTGAAATAATGTATCAAAAGGAACGCGTAAATTATAAGGAATATTACACACCTAGTCGGCCGGGTATCATTTAGCCGGCTAAGATATTTATGGGAAAATGAGTCTTTTCTAGCGCTAAACATTCTTTATAATCTATTATTGGCCATACATTTCCTCTAAGCAATGGCAAAACAACGCGAATATTAAGTTTTTCCACCACTCTGATCGTAGCGATATTGACGCTGCGATTAAATTCACATCTGCATGTATTACCTACATTTTTAATGTTATCTCTAATGATATAAACCAAAGCAGTTTCTAAATTCGAAGAGTCTGAGTTCAAAGCGATATTTAGTCTTAAACTTTTGAATAAAAAGTTGCAAGACGATATTGACATTTTGAACTAGGAAGTAGATAAAATACCCAATGTAAACTGAACTAAATCGGATGGTGCTTGACCTAATACTTGATGTGACCCGGAGCAGTTGTCGATGAAGAGCTAGGGACAAATATTTTGCGCGTTTTTTGAAATGGACTTTTTTAGTGTAAAGATCCAAGACGAAAATGCCAGCCAGTGGGTAGCACGCTTAATAGGCAACTTTTTATCTTATAATTTTGCCATTGTAATTTTTATTTTGAGTCAATGTTAAATGCTTTCTTAAAAATTTAATGGTAAATAGGTTTTTTTTTTTTATGTAGCCGCACCAATAGTGAATTGCATAGCAGCAATAGACACAAAATAATTTATTGCTAAAATTGCCAAATTTTTCAATTATTGTAAAGGTTATATCAGATACAGGCTGTAATTGTTTGTTTTTTTTTTTTTGCTATCCATAAACGGATTTTCAAGAAGTTTCATATTTCACTAAAAATATTTGCAATTATACCAATTTCCAGTTAGTCATAAGAATATACAGAAAATTACAAACTTATATTTATTTTAAGCTAACAAAAATTTTTTCTCTAAACAGAACAAAAAAAAACTCTTTTTATGTGTGGGTTTGAACAACTCACTCACGATAATAAATTTATTACAAACTTCGATAGTTTTGTCCTGTTGTTTATATTATTATGTACGTTTTTCGTCATTAATTGTCTAATAATTTATGATGAATGTAAGACGCGTTCCTAATTTCAGTTTGCGTTGAAACAAAGCAACTAATAAATTTCAAATGCATATATTTGTGTCATGTTAAAAAATTATCGATTGTTTTTACGAATTGAAATTTATGCACTTGTTAAAAATGACACACACTGCAAATAAATAGATGTCAAGTTATAGTGAAATGATGTATTTGTTGTCATTTAAACATCGAGAGATATCACTAGATACAATAATGAGATTGATAGATGAACAATTAAATTGATAGTTGGACAATTGTCAGATGAAAATGTAAATTGATAGATAAGAAATTAAATCACTAGATGAACAATGTGATTGGCAGATTAACAAAAAAGTCAATAGATTAACTATGGTTTCCAAGTTATTGAAAGCGCAAAGACAAAAATTTGAAACAAAACCAAAATGAATTTGTGCACATGAATCAGAGAGCAACAGCGCATTGTGGATTTTTAATGACGCCATTAAGATTACGTCATTAAACTAAATGTATATATGAGTTTAACTCGGGAGCAAGCATCTGCCTAGTATGTTCACTCTGTAATGGTAAATAAATGACGTCATTTAAACATAATGATGTTTCTTGCATACGACAGCCAGTTTTAAAACTATTGTAATACTTCCATTAAAAGATCATTTATAAGTATATTTTAAATTGATAGTGTTACATATTTACTTAAACATTATATTCACATAGTCACCGTTGTATAGGCATATATGGATTTATTTATTTGTTATTGTTAGTTTTGTTATAAATATTGCATTTATGATATTACGATAAGTTATTTATAGATGTAGCTCAAAAATACAAGGCATGATTGATTGTTGTGTATGTATTTAACCTTTGAAACGTCTCGTATGAAATTAAAGTTTTAAACTTTTTTCAATAATTTTTCAACGTATACTTTATTTTCTTATACCACTAATTTATTTTGGGCCCTACACAATTTGGTTACTGTCAGCTATTGTTGTCCGTGTAAGTATTAAAAATAATTATTATTGTTGAGCATTTATTAAAATTAAGCTGACTAGCTGAATTTTCATTTTAATCACCACGACTCCTGTTCAAAAACAGATATATTTGGTTCTAGCAAGAAATATATTTCGTTGGAATTTTTGACAAAAAATTATTATTTGGAATAGTTGCTAGCTCCAATCACCCATCCCGAGTGTGGTAGGATTATTAATTTTTTTTTCTACGACAGCACATAAAGTTTTTTATTTATTAAGAAAGAGTATAGTGACTTTATTTTTAAGACAACTACAAAAATAATTAAAACACTAATGTTTCGAATTGAAAATTGTATACACAAATCACCTGTGATGTCATTTTTTAATAACTCTACGTAAAATTATTCAAAGACCGTTTTGCGAGAAAAGAACAGCAAAGTTCTTTTGATGGTTCACGATTCATTGTTTTTTTTTTGTACCCGATTGAATTTTTGAATTCGATTATAATCGTCGCATTTATTCGTCTTACACACTTCATCGACATACATACCAGCCTCAGCCCGCGGCTCTGACCATGTGGACATAGAACCGAACTGTTTCGTCTCTCGTATCGACCAATGACCGATTGCGCTATCAACCATAATCCCGACCTCGGTCCCGCTCTCGACTCGTCTTTCAGCCCCGACTTAAGCCCCCGGTCTCTGCCTTTGATTCAATTGCTTACACCGGAATCATACGTACTAACGCTATTTTTTTTATGATGAAAAGATCTTGCTTAAAGATTTCTTACGCTCGTAATCCCGATTTTGATTCTGAATCGATATCGAACTGTACCCTCTCTTGAACATTGCTGTTACTAATAACCGATACGCGTAAATCAATGATTCGTACTACGATCACGCGAGCAAAGCCGCAAGCGACAGCTAGTATCTTTATAAATTATAGTCTAGTTGTTATTTTGATACATAAAGTATGTTACAGTAAAATTCCGGCTAACTTCATTTGGCCGCCAGAGAGCGATTTAGTTATGAAGACTCCAACATTCACATTTATATTAGTTAGTGACAGTGATTATCAGTTTGGCTATTGTAGTATGAGCATAATCCTTCAACATCGATTTCAACAAGTAATCGATTAATTGAATTAAGATTTCCAATATATCTATCACTTAACACCAAACGACGGGTACTTTTATAGATGATTTTAAGTGCCAGTCGGATTGTGAGGTTGGGATTAGAAATGAGGAGTGAGAGCGTGTTCGAAATTAAAAACAGCATCGGGACCAGAATCGAGAGTTGGGATAGATCAGGATTGGCAGCCAGACCGATCGATATAAAACACGAAGGACCACATCCTACGTCCGCCGGCAGCGTGGCCGTAGGCGAAAAGCTAGTAAGAATAAAAAACATAATTTAATGCATTTCATTTATTGCTACTACACAGTTTAGTAAGATATATTTTTTTTCATTCCTAACTAATTATCATATTTATCCTAAGACGGAGTAAGTGCTATGCTAAATACGGTAAAATTGAATTAATACCTACGTACACAACATGGTTAATATAGTGATACAATTCTAATTATATATTTCTAATGCATACTCGCCTATAACATTAGCGAATATAATACGATGGCATAAAAGCAGTGTAATTTCATTAATAACAATAATCCGAAATATACAATTTCTCTCTTAATTTATCTTTTCCAAACAATTTATTGATTAGCACAGCAGTAATAATACAAGATATAATTATTCATCTATATATATATATGTATTTCTTCTTAATTGCTATAAAAAAGATCAGTTGAATTTAGGAATAAGTATCGTTATATTTTCTTTTTTTTTAATGTCAATAATAGCAATTTTTTGACTAAATCATTATAAATTTTACGGGGTACCCTCTATTTTAATGCGAGTAGAAAAATGCATCTTCTACGAATAAAGACACTACGCTAGAAGTTCAACTCGAACGACTGGTCACGTGTATTTTTTTTTGGTTATTTATTTTTTTCTATTTAAGATTTAACAAAAAAATAAGTAACAAAATGTAATCACTTTTCCGGATTCCTTATTTATAGAAATACCCTAAATTAATAATATTGTAGGCGTCATACGTATTTAATTTTGATTTTTTTTGTAAAAAATTAATTTAACTTCTAAGGAACAGAGGTAATAGAATTATAATTATTCACCCACAACTGTCGTCTTTATGACGCTCTTAATACTTTAATTATTTTCTTTTTATGAAGCAGTACTAGTTACTATCGCTAATTTTTAATTGTTTTTCATAGAAATATATACACATTAAAAAAAATAATTTTGACCCTATTATACGCAGTAAAGCAAAAATATATCTCAATACAGACTATAAGCGACACTAAATAACACCGAAAAAGTTTGTTTTTATTATTATACATGACACTAAATATATTTATTTATACTAATTAAACATTTAAATTTTAAGTTTAAACACATTTCAGAAACAAATTATTTACGTAAGAAAAACATTCAAAAAAACACAAAGACAAATATATTTTATAGTAGAAGTAATTTCTATAAACTTCTATAAATATGTCGTGATATTGTGCATTAATAACAAACACTTGAGAAAGAAACAAATTTAACTCTATTAACAAGGCAATGCTGAAAGTTATTTAAAAAAATATTCAAGCAATCACCTTACTAAATATATTTGAAGTTATTTATTTCTGTAACAGTTTCCTATAAATATGGAAATAAATATCACATGATAAAGAAAATTATTTTTGAATTTATATAGACACAAAATATCGTTGTAATAGAATAGAGACGATATTTGCTTTAATATTATCATTTTTTTTTCCTTCTTCAATAATATATTAATATTTTTAAATCTATTGAGTATAATAATATTTCCCAATTATCAACACTACCCATAAAACTATGTTTTTGGTATTACCAAATTATTAAAGGAATTACTTGAAAACTTGAACGAACAAGATCGTTTAAGTTCTCGTGCTACGAAATCAAACTTATGCCCCTAAACTTCGATAATATATTTCCAAATAGCAATAACATTTTTTTATTTTAATTTACATTCTAGGATACAATATTGTATTATAATTCGTGAAATAATATAACCTCATTATTATCTAACTAAAAAAAAATTTCTGTCAAAAATTTTCGCCTCTTCATTATCAGAAGTCAAAGCGTAGTTATATTGCTAAAATAATTAATCCACATATTAATTATTTCTTTACGTTATTACATTAAATACGCAATTCGCCCCGTAGAGACCCCCTAAAATGTTAGATTTCAAAACTCAAAATAATAAAAAACTCAAAACACTAACCGAAGAAACTTTTATAGTAATTTAAAAGCTAGCACAGCGACAATAGGCCAGAGAACCCGCAGCAATAAGACGATATTCGGAACCCGTTCCTACAGCATTCGAAGCGACCTCACAACGCGTTTCAAATGAAAACCGAAGAGACACACACATATCTTCCTCTTAATAAGACCGACCACCATGATATAAAAAAATAGTTTCCCATAGCGTCCATAAATAGAATTGCTGGTGAATTTTACATATCAGCACAGTAGTCCAAGTAAATTTAAACATGTTCCGAAATTTTTGATACTAGTTATTTTGAAACTATCTAAAATCGAACAACGGAAGACATTTTGGTTTTTCAACACCCACATGGGAATGAAAAAAAAACAAAGTGTTTTATTAAGAAATGGTGGGCGCTAGAAAAAAATAAACTAAATAGCAATTGTTAAAGCACGCAATCTTACATCAAAATCAACGCTTGACTTTTTGTCTGTCGTCAAAATTAAAAGAGTTAGATAGCTAAAGTCTAATATATGATAATTACAAACTTTAAAAAAGATCTTAATAAACTGAAAGTGTGACATATTAATTTTTTTGCATTTGATTTCAGAATTATAAATTTAAATTTTAGAGATTATTTTTCTATCTTTGTTAACACAGTTATAATTTTTTTTTTTATTTAAGCAATTTAATTTGAAACAATTTTTTTTTTTGTTGTTTCGTTCATTTTCTTATAAATCGACCAACTACGTGAATTGAAAAAGGAAATACCTTTAAATTGAAAATGAAAATTCTGAATTACTATAACTTTCTCATATATAATAAAAAAAGAATTGTTTTTGACCCTTCTCTGAGGGTTATTAAAGATATGGCTTCCATTAATCGCTTTTATAAACCTCAAAGGAAATTATATCAAAAATTTGGGAACCAGTCTCAAATTCGCATAAGATTATTCTTGGACTAAAATTTGTTTAAGAATCTAAGTTTTAGATACACGCACACATTGTGTTGATTTACATACGCATTCATGACTTTAGAATTCATGGGTATACCTCCTTATAATTTTTAAACCATACCAATAAATTTCATTAGACTTTGAGAGCGCTCTAAAGTTCGCCCTTGAGATCTCTCCTAATTGATAGATTTTACTTAAGTTCGCTCATGGTTATTTTAAATATCGCGTGTGGGCGTCACAGATGATTGAGAATGTATGTAAGTATGACCAATAAATAGGTCTGCATCTCAAGTGCGAACTCAGTTCTGTCAGAATAGGAAACGAACGATTGATATGCTTATTAGATTGTAAAGTCATGACTATAGTATGTATTGAGTTTAACACCTAAAATATGCATGTCTCTTCATTGTCCACATATCACGTTCTGTGGCCACAGCTAGCTACATCTTAATACGTGCTATATAGTACGTGTAATATTTACTTAGACATCTTCCCTTTGTAATGTAAACACTTTTTACAAATAGCATCTGTCTTCCCTTTTATGATCTGAGCGGCTACTCCCCTGTCGGCTTCCGGCTTAGAGTCCTCGCTGTCCACGGGACCTTCGCTGAATTGCTGTATCAGCTTCTTAATGTAGGTGCCTGGCCCTCTGATGGTCAGCTTGCTGTTCGGCTCCACACCTTCATCGCTGTTGCACATCTCGTTCAGGGTCTGCAGACCGTCTTGGAAGTGCACGAAGGCCTGGCCAATTTTATCGCCTATATTAAACTTTCCCTCTGATACGAGATCTGCTTTGTCTTGACGTGAGGCGTTTTGTAGTTCGTTGTCGTCGATGAAGCTTTTGCTGCTAGTCGGAGTGATCACTATTTCATTGTTCTTCATGTCTATGGTGATTTTGGCGTCTTCCAAATTTAGGCCCGTCAGGGAGACGTCCAAGGACCGGGAACGGTATTGGCGCGAGGGGGTCGATGGAACTTGAAGTTGGTTTGAATCGAAGTTGGGGTCGATCCTGATCGCGCCGCTGGAAGTCACCGGCGAGGACGAAGGAGACGACCTCTCGCCGGGGCTCGATCCTGAAGTCGATTTGATATAGATGAACCAAAGAAATATTTTGTAAATTAGAATTATTTAGGTTTTTTTTACAAAGAAAAAGATCCGCCACCAAGTGGGTATGTTTTGCAAAATTTTACCTTCGATTTTAAATTTGCGCACCGATTGTCTCAGTTTTGGATCCTAAAATAATAAAACCAAATATCAACTCAACAAATTCACCAAATAGAAAAAACGGTCATCGTATATATGAAAATTGTTCATACAATAATTTAAATAATCTTTAATTACGTAATATAAATGTTTTATGTTGTAGGTGCTTTTGTATTGCTACTTTCATGAAAATGTGTTAAACATAGAATTCGTCCTTAAAAATTAAACACCACAATCTTCATTTTCATGCACAACGAGAAATCATGATCACGTTCCCAAGAAAACTTAAAAATTTTACACCCATTAAATGTAGCCACTCACCGTTAGAAATAGCTTCCTCGTCTTCGGCGCATTGTGGAAGAAGACCCGGCTGTTCCGCCATCAAGCCTTGAACCATATCCATGCATGAATCCAGGGAGAACTTCTTACCACACATCCTTATACCCCGGATGCGTCGGCGCATCTCTGTTTGTTAGTGACGATTGATGGGCGTTAGTGTTAGATATACATGCGGGAGAAATATGAACATTTAAAAAGTAATTAAAGTTTTGATTAGTTAAGAGAGTGTCAATATAAAAATATAGATTAATGTTAGTTAAATACAGATTAACTGGTACTGTTATAAGTTAAATATCTAGTGCCGAAGCCAATAGAAAGAGTTAAACATTTAGTGCTGCTCTTAATGTGAAGAGTTACTAATTATTGATTCGTTATGTATTTAGTAAGACAACATAGTGAATTGTTGCAATAAAAAATTGTTTTTCATCTGAGTAAGTGTAGTATAGTATAGTAAATTGTGTGATCTTATTATGAGTATAACGAGTAATCTTATGTTTGATATGAAAACAATAATGTTTTCAAAAGAAATGTTTTTTTTTTAATTCTCCCGCCAAATAAAGCTATTTAAGTACATTATATTATAAAAAAAGTTAATTATTTATCTAGTGATTAGTTTCTGTTTTATATACTATTCTGATTTTTTTTATTTTAAAAAATCAAAAATGATTCTCTATTATTAACATTTAGACAATCATTCATAATATTAGAGATAAGAAAGAACTAGGAATAAAAATGCGTTAACCATTTTTTTTGTAACTTTTTTCTAGAGCAAAAAAATAAAGTATTCTGTTTGTTTTGAGCAAAGAAAGCGATGTTTTCGAATCAGAAGGAATGTATATAAATATATGTTTATTTATATAAATATCACGTATTTTTGTTAATTCCAACTCAACGGGAGGTAAATAATGATAGATAAAGACGATTAATTTTTGAATAAATTTCCGTATTTAGAAAGAATTAGGAAAGTAATTTTGATTAAAAAAAAAACGAAAAAAAGTATCGGTTAATGAACCGAACTGCACAAACCGGGACTGTCCTTAGGTTCCATTTTGAGTTGGGCAAACATTTGGGCGCAGCTGGACAGCACCTGCTCATAGTCACAGATGGCGGCGTGGGTGCCGTTGACTATCTTGGGGCTCATGGGGCTGTTGGCCAGCAGCAGGCTCGTCCCGAAGGTGCTGTTCAGCTCTCTAGCCTCTGGAATCATTGGGACAAAGGAGAAACCGATCAAGTTAATGTGGAACGGATGTGCGCGCTATATTTTCTATAAAGTTTCGCCTTCTCCTTCGCCACGTAAGAACAATTTTTCTTTAGGGTCTTGTTATAGCACACTATTGTATACGGATTATTAAAAATCTGTAATAGGTGGCCTGTCTTCTATTGATTTCACTGTAGAGTAGTAGAAAACTTTTCTATTTTAGTTACGTGCTTTCTGATTTTCAGTCCAGTAATTTAGAAAAAAAACATCAATCAGGTAAGTGCGAATAGAAAACGCATCTTAAAGACTTCGTACAAACTAAATAATGTTTATAGATATTCCATCCATCAATAATCCCGAATTTGTCTGTTTGCGATAATGGCGAGATGTTACTCCCGGAATTTCTAAACTTTTTGCTTTTAATTTTGAAATATCCAATTTGGAAAATCTGTGAAGTTGGAAAATGCCGTTATAAAATTTTTCATATGTTTCAAAAAAATATTATCCTATACAAGGGTCTCTTTATTTCATCGCGTCATTATCTCGCAATATGTAACAACTCGTCCGTATTCCGACTGCAAGTGTAAATTTATAACCACAAAAAGGATATTTTGGGATGTAATCTAACTGCAAATTAACGACTTTCTGATTGTCTTTTTTCCTTTACTTGCGGTGTAGAAACCCTATTTTCTTACTAATGGTTTCTACATCAATGGGAAATAACATATGGAATAAATTGCCGTATTTTTTAAAACGTTGAATTAGAAGCTTGATTTTTTTTACAGCCCCAAAGCCAATCAGACTTAAATGATGCTGAGCAAAAGATCTACAAACAGATTGGTAGACAGGCGAACGCGCAGCGAGGTGATTCTATAAGGATCTTTTTTTTTGTTTTGAGGTACTTAACCATAAAAAGCTTTTTCATATGAGTATAATTTTTACTCGTAAGTGTGATCTTTAAAATTATGAGAAACTTACTATTCTCTTGAAAATATATGTCAGATGGCATACTTCAAAATTATCTTTTGTGACAAACAAACAGACGTGTAGATAGACAGCCATATAAGCTAGCTTATGAGACTTTTATATTTTCTTAAGCATGGAAATTAAAAAAAAATATTTAAGCCGGCATAGACTTTAGATGCGCCAAGACACTCTTCGTAGACAAATCTTCAGACTTTAAATTTATAGGATTTTTTATCGGTTTAGGTTTGTGACGCACATTATTGAGTAAATATGTGAACAAATTTTAGGTTCAAAATGAAAATGAAAAATACAAAAAAAAATATGATGTGTAGTGAAATATCATCCAAGTGATAAAATAGTGACCACCTCTATTGGAGTTCAATCTCAGTGTGTAATCAACGAGCGATGGACCACAATGAGAGGTCACAGCCGCCCATGAACTGCGGGTCTTCAACACCGTTTGGCGGCTGGGTTTCTTTTTAGAAGAAATACATTCTTTTCTTAAAAATATGAAAGCCATTTCTGTTCAGATATACCGCTAATGCCATGTTTCATTGACTTAGCGATTAAGAGCATCGTCTTCAAAAGGACCGTGTATGAGGGTCGAATTCGCCAATAAGTTTCCAACTTAAGTTATACTACAGCATTTGCTGAGTGCACTGGAAACCACGTTAAGCCTTTGGTTCCGGACGTTGACTCCGCATCGTCGCCGACAATCTTTGGCAGACTTTAAGCTGCAACGAAAAGATTGCGGAAAGGTATACCACAGCACTGCTGAGGTAAGCTGGAGTTGGGAAGATATAACACAGCACTGATAGGGTAAAGTGGAGCCGAGAAGGTATAGCATAGCATCGGTGGGTTAAGTTGGAGTCGGGAAAGTATACCAAAGCACTGACGGGGTAAGCTGGAGTCGGGAAGGTATAGCATAGCACTGATGGGGTAATTTGGAGTCGGGAAGGTATACCATAGCATCGGTGGGGTAAGCTGGACTCAATGAAATCGTACTGTATATACTGACCTTTCAACGACACCCTCTGTTTCTTCGGCACGACGATGTTGCCGTTCTCTGAGCCGAACACGTCCACCAGGATTTCAGACGCCACCGTCTTGATTTCGTTCCAGTCGTCTGGAATCATCTATACTGATCAGTCTAATGATATATTTTATAGACAAAAATTCTTGGAAACTGTGGAACCATAACCGAGATTTGTCGATCACAAGACGACGCCATACTGACATCAGACATCAGCAAAACTAGATGGGTTCCGATATCGTAGCTTTTTAACCTATTCTAATTACATTTTTTTTGGGTGTGGTTCATCAAGGAATGTAATGAATGAAAAGTTGATAAACCTATGAAAAAATCCACCAAGGTGGTAATCGGACGTTCGTGTCTAAGGTTCCGTAGCAACCAACGAAACAAAACGAAATTATCTAACAAGTTCTAATCTGACGAATATCTCAAAATTATTTAAAAATTTGAAATAATTGATAAAAAACAATATCCTCACAAATACTTTTGTTATATAGTACAATAATAATAAAATATACGAAATACCCTATGTACTAAAATACAACCGCATGTCTATATGGATCGGTAAGTTACTTTCGCAGACATACTTCAATTAAAATTATATATAAATAAAATTTTAAATAATGCGAAAATAAAATTAAAATGTAACTGACGAAAAACCAAAAATTGTTTATTTTATAAAAATAAGTTGTCAATATTATAAAGGTTAACTCTTTCCATTTCATTAAGCATGGCGTAAAAATTATATAGCAGATACAAAAGAAGATCACCTAGTTTTATTTCCTTATTTTCTGTACATAAAATAACAATAATCATATTAATATTTTATGCATTTTTAAATATCTATTCAATGACGCCTAATATTTTGATTCTTAATTAAGAAGATAAATAAAATTGAGATTTTAAAGATTCATTTTCCAAAATTCTATGCCATAATTTTTAATTTCATTATAATCTATGAACAAAATGGGGTAGTTCATAAAGCTATGACGCACGTAAGGACAAAGTTCGAAATAGAGGTCGATAATACGGATCTGTCGTCGTGGACAGAACCTGGAATACGATCACCAATTTACCCAGAATGTCCTGGTTGGTGGTCCTCTGAGAGGTGACGGTGAACCTGATGACGTAGACGCCCTTGAAGCAGGCCGGCACCGCGTGGATGTAGCCCCTGGCGTTCAGCCTCTTCAGCAGGCGTTCGGTCAAGGCGTTCTCGCCTTTCAGGCGGAACACAACCATACCTGAAAGGTGTACATTTCGCAATCACCTATCGAGTTCACGACAGCAACGACAGCTCGAGATTATTTTAAGATTAAGAACATTAAGACTTCTAATCTTTCAATCTTAGCCACTTAACTGTTTTATAGTTAGCAATACATGCAGCATTATTCACAATGCATATATTGTGAATAATTTGAGAGTCTGCTTTGCTAATAATCTTGAAGACAAATCACCTATATTGTTTATTTTGTTAGACCGTCCACGTTTTGTGGACAAGCGATAATATTAGTATTTGTTTATAATGCAAAAGTATGTGCGATATCGCACGTATCTATATTTTTGGTGATCGATAAGATTTGTATTTGTGTACTAATCAAAGAAATGAATGTTACCATTACGTTTTTAGTATGGAGTTTGTGATCGGAGTTAGATTATTTAGAATCGTCACCCACGGCTGGCAATGGAATTTGAAAAAAATATTAGAACACCGTCATTATATCTAACGACAGTTTAGTAATTTAGTAACTTTCCATTGATATGTATTCGGAAATTATTGACGTCGTAAAATATATACAATAATGATTGCGATATTGAGCTCCGATGGTTGAGAGCTTTGCCTTTACTGAAGAAAACGCCGAAATCGAACCCTAACCACATTAGGGAGTAGGTTAGGTAGTAGGTAGGAGGTAGAGTAGGTCTTTACCTAACGTCGGCCTCGGACGTGATCACTGTATTTAATGGTAACGGTTGTTAACGGATCCTCAGTAGAGAGGCGATTGATAACCTTGTACAATAAGCTCTTTTAAAGATTAAATTTTATGTATTATTTTCTTCAAAATTTAAGATATTTAGAAATATTTTATTTCAATAATAAAATTTTGAATTTCTCCACATATAAATAAAATTGAAGTAGATTGTGAGTGTGATTTCAAAATAACTGTATTTTTTTCAGTGCATAGTGTTATCTATACGTACCAAGCACCTAAAAAATCATTTTTGATTTTTATGTCTGTCTGTGTGTCCGAGGTAATCGTCGGGTAATCGGAACGGCTGAACCGATCTGAATTGGATTTTCATTAGTGAGATACATACAGGTTGCTTCCAATATTGAAAATATTTAGGGTTCCTTAGTGTTAATAGAGAAAATATTAAAAATCAAATAATTTGATCGGAATTCGAGATAGAGATCGAGAGCGGAACCGGTATGGGGATTGCGGTGGAATTGCGTCATTGATATATATAAAAGATGTAGTTCGTCCTATATCTGCGACCACGCAGCTGCGGACGACAGCTTGCAAACTCTGTAAATGAACTCGTAAGACACAGCGCAAACTCAGCGAAAGGGCTGAAGTTTCAGCATTTCTCCCTCACCCAGATTCCTAGGCTGTGGTATCTCAAACCGGGGGTCGGCTAACACGATGGCTTCGAATTTCTGGGCGAGCCGGACGCTCTGAAAACGACAGGTTCGTTTTATTCAAATAATTTTCAGAGACATAGTAACAACATTTCAATACAGAAATGAATATAAACAAATCAAAACCAGAACTTTACCTAATACGGCCGTAGAACAGTCTCGATTGGCAAATATAAATGTTAATTGCATAAATTACCAATATTGTATGTCGTGATTATTCTATGAATTGTGTCGAGAACAATATGATAAATTTATGAGGGCTCTTTTCAAAATTACCCTTTTCTCGTTTGTTTATTAATAAAGAAGACTATCTTCTCAGAATCACTCTTTATTTACAATATTGGTAAAGAACAAAATTTTATAGAAATTAATGTTTCTCGTTTGAGCAATTCAATAGCCAAAGTAATAATTAAATCAAATAAATGTCGTTACCTCGCGGACGTGTTTCTGCAGTCCGGATATGCCGTAATTCCTCAGCACAAACCAAAGTTTTAAGGCTCTGAATCGACGGCTTAGAGGGATTTGCCAGTGCTGGAATTCAGAATAGGAACCCATATACCACACAGTTGAATTTTTACAATTAATGCCATAAAACTCATTTAATTCGACCAAATACATCATTCTAGATGATTTGCTAATTAACCCTGTAAGAAATTGTATGTTTAACACCACGAATCCCAGCACCAAAGTACTCTTTCATCGACTATTTTTATTTTAATTTTTCTATTTGAAAAACTATCCTCTCTTTTATTAATTCTTCTTATTTACTTTTTTACCAGCATGACCTTTGTTACGCTAATAATAGTTTAATCGTCGAGCTACTATTATCTATTTAGTAGCTACGAGTACTATATACTTCTTCATCTTAATTAGATAGTAACTAAATTCCTTCATGAATATACATATTATCTACACCTTTATTACAATACATAACAAATAAAACTGTCATTTGGAAAAAAAATACGCATGATCCCGCAGAAAAAGTTACTAAGAAATGCCGCTACAATTAATAACTTTACGTCGTATTCCATTAACCCATCACCAAACAATATATCCACCACCAAAATCCAGCACCTTCACCAAAAGCCTTCCCACCAACTAAATAAATACATACTAAAGGCTCTTTCTTATCCGGATTTTCTAATTGTATTTTCTCTCCTACGTCGCCACAGCCGTGTGAGGTCCTATCGTAGCCGTGGAGTTTCGGCGATTCATCGTTTCTGTCGCCATTGATCATTGCATCTCCATTGCCGATAACTTCATCACCGTTTGTATCGTTAACTCCAACGTCATTGGTGATAACACTTTTCATATCGTCATTAGTTATTTTGGTGTTTGTGCTCAATTTCCTTTTAGAATTTGATTTCATTGTTCCCACCTGATCGTCAATATTCAACTTAAAATTCGCTATATATTGAAAAGTCGTGTGTTTTTTATGTTCTCGTAGAAAAATCGAGTATAATCAACTATTACATTTTGCACATTATAATTAGATTAGTGTTTATTTATTTAGAAGAAAAACAGCAAATCTCATTAGAATTTTAAATTAGTTCTAGATTACAGAAAAACCTTAACATTAATACGGCAAATGGCTATAAAAAATAATTTTTAAAAGACAAGGAATAGCATTTATAAGGCTTTAATACAAAAAATAACTAGAAGTAGAATTATTGTAATATGGAAATTTATTTGAAAATAAATTTTATTACAGGTGTTCAAAGTTTGTTACGATAAATTTAACTTTATCCTGAACAACAAAACATAATCCCCCAGGAATATAGGTTTTTTGGCAGTATTAATCTATGAAATGAATCGATTATAGACAGCCCTGTATACTTTAATCAACATAGGCAACTTGTATATAAAAAGACAACCTATAAACAAAATTTGAGCTTTTGAGTGGAAAATACTCACCATGTAATCGATCGCCTTACCTAAAAAAAAAAATTTATTAGTTCTTAAGACATTTTTCTTTAAAACAAGAAATGAAAAAAATTAAGTAGTACACAAATACAATAATTTGATTTGGTAGTAAATATAAAAAAGGTTAAAAAAAATGAAAATTATAATTTAAATTCTGTTTGGGGTCTTGAAATATATTTGTATAAATAAGGTCGGGGGGAAAAGTTTTTTCGTTTATTATATAAAAAATTTAATATAATTTTACATCATATTTTATTTACATTTAATTATGTATGCTATTTTGTTCAACAACTTGTTGCCATTTTGTAAGTAGCAACAAATATCCCCTTGCAAAAGAAATTTTGGGACTTCTGATCAAAACCTACGACAAGTAGTTTTGACAGTCCTCTCTTGATGTTAACCTAACGCTACCTAAAGAATTCTGAAGAGCCAAAACAGGTAAAATCTGAGCGTGCAAGGTCGAGGCTATATGGTAGAACACTTTCCACCCTAACTCTCTCAATATTTGCTGAGTGGCTAAAGATGTGTGTGGTCTGACGTTATCATGGTGAAATAAGACACCCTTTCCGTTGATCAATTCCGAGACTCAAGCAAGAAGTAGGGAAAAAATTTTTTTTTCCCTACTTCTTTGAGTCTCATCAGTTGTTGGCGGAAGAGATCCGAATTGATGGTTATACCCTGCGCTAAAAGCTCATAATGAATAATGCCCTTCCAATCCCACCATACATATAGCATCAACTTATGCTGAGTTAATCCGTATTTCACTAGTCTGTGGAGCTTGCTGATCTTTTAACTATCTTCTTTTTCACAAGTTCTTGTTATAAATAATCCATTTTTTATCATCAGTGATCAATTTTTTCAAAAACGGTATGGTTTCATTACGTATCAATAGAGAATCGCAAATGAGTACACGATTCATTAGATTTCTTTCAGTGAGCTTGTGTGGGACCCAAGTATCGAGCTCTTTTGTATATCGAGCTTTTTTAAATGGGTTAAAGCTGTTTTGTGGTCAATTTCCAGCTGTTCAGCTATGTTATAAGAGCTAATATGCCGATCTTGCTCTACTTTTTCTAAAATGGCATCGACTTTATCCGTAACAAGACGATCAGAACGAGGTTCGTCTTTGACATCAAAATTAAGAGACTGAAAACGCGTGAACCCGTTTCGTGCTACTCTTGCTGATACTGCATTAAGTTTATAAATGTCACACATTTTTCTGCTTATATTGCATTTTTCCCTATTTTCTAATAAAACTTTAATACAAATCAAATCTCTACGTAATATTCGCTCATTTTGATGGAAGGAAAAAAATAAAAAAATGGTGGAACATCGTTTTTGCTTTTTATTTTTCTTTTCATAGAATGTCATCTATTTAATCATACCAAAAACAGCCAGATACAAACAGAACGACCAAAGAGATTTTACTGCAATTGTTTGCTTTTAAAATACGAAAATACTTTTTCCCCGACCTAATATGATTTCGTAATTTTGGTATTGTTATAACACACTTTTATGAATGTTGAATTATTGCTTAAAGGAAGAAGGCAATAAGATATATAAGATCAATATTCTACTTCATAGTACACGTAAAAAAAAGAACAAGCAATCCCGACGCAAAAGTAATAGGAAGATCGACAACAAGTAATGCAATAGAAGAGAAGAAAACAAAAAAGAAGATGAATTATAGAGATGTACCGGAGTTCTCGTGTCTTAAATATATTGGGTTCACGTTGAAAGTCCGATGCAACGCGGTGCTATCTTTGACCCTGGAATAAAAAAATATGTAAATATTTATTTCATATAATACTTAGATAGCAGGTAATGTAAATATATATATTTATTTACATTACCTGCCATTATATATATATATATATATATATATATATATATATATATAATAGCTTCCTGGCCGCGGCCTCGCCTGTGTGGACAAAGAACATGTTCCTTCATTTTTTATATTGAACGATCTTGCTGTCGCTCACAATTTCATTCCTCCTTCAGTTCTGGTCCCAGTGCTGTTTCTGATCCCACCCCAGTCACGCTCTTGGCTCTAGTCCCAGTCCCATACTCGGTTGCGACTGTGATCCTGTTCCCAATTTAGATCTCGGTCCCGGCTCTCTATTCTGTTCACCTTCCCGCTTTCAATTCAAATACCGATATCTGTCACGAGTCCGATTCGTGAAAGCCGAAGCAAATGGTAATGTTAAAATATATTGCAATATCGCTATATTGCTTGAAGATAATATATGTTTCCAGTAGCTAGTATTAATAAACGAATTGTTTGAATCGGTGTAGTGGTTTGGTCCAATAGTACAATACTCAAACGAAGTCGGGGACAAATCTAAAACAAATTGTATGAAAACCTTCTCCATAAAAATACACACAAATGTACCACCATTCGTAGTATTCGTTCAAGCGGTACAGGTTCGTTAATTTTGAACAGAGGAACATCCATTTATACATATATATTAAAAAACAATAGAAATAGCACTCAAACACTAATCGCTCACCGTACGTCCGTGGTGATCATGTCTATAGGTATAATTATCCGTTTAGATTTGAGCACAATTGTTCCGTTTCGTTAAGTGAGTGAGAGTTTCGGTGGCCCACTTCCCCTCCATCACCTCACTCTCCCTCCATCGAACATCCTATTCCTAGTCAAAAGGTCGACAACGGGCTAGTGACTGCTCCGTGGTTTCATGGGGTTGAGTGTCCATGGGCGTCGATATCTAACTACTCTCTAGCGGTTCGCAAGCGCATTTGCCCCTTGAAACTGTTATAAAAAAACCAGCCGGATTCAACGATTCTCCTACCTGACATCTGGTGTTCATATTGGTACAAAATGAATTGTATTGTTCAAAATTGATACAAATTTTTCATTATGTATCACAGCCCGGACAATGAGTGTCGATTTATATCATTTAGGTACGTCCTGAGCTTATACTAAGGTCTGTTTACATGAAATGTGTTTTTTTAAGAAGCAAGCCACTAACCACATAGCGGTGCAGTCAAAGTTGACCATCATCCATTTGGAAGGGTTGAAGGCGAACGAGTCGGCCAACTCCACGCCGTTGAGCCAGTGCCTGAAAAATCACCAACATGAAAATCGCCATAGCAACTGCGCAGTGTCATCAGACTTGGGCGGCGGGGGAGGGAGGCGTGCAAGTGATCAATGGTTTTACATCCTTCTGTATGAGATCACAACAAATGGTAAATTCCTGATGATGAGATCTAATAATTTTTCAAAACTTCTATTAAATATCGAAACTGCATCTGGCAACCCTATATCGAACATAGATTCAATTAAAAACATTGCCGTATATAGTTATGTCAATTTATGAAACACACGTTTATTTGTCATAAAAAATAAATTTTATATAGTCATAACAAAAATTGACTGCTGCAAAAATACTTTTGTATTTTTTTTAAATATCCCACAGTGGCCTTTATCGGCAAAAGTAAAAAGCAATTTAACGCCCAAGCCCGCTTACATAATATTTGCATTAACTTAGTATACGTCTTTTTAATACAGAATATATGATTAACTGTATGTATGCATGACACTAGATAATCATATTGTATGATTCACAATTTTGCATACGGCGTAAGACTGCACAGAGAAAAGTACTACGGTAGATTTAATGAAAGATTTGTGATTTATCTGATTGTCAATAATGCCATTTACTTACAGGATCCTTTGAAATTCCTGGAATTATTTACTTTATTTTGAGTTTTATCTAGATATTAATTAATACATTTTTTTTCTATACAATCTTATAAATTTATTTACATCAACGTGGTTGGATTAGACCTGCTCTACAATAGACAGGAATGATAAATCATTCCACGACTGTCTATTGTAGATCAACGAAGTTTTTCTGCGTCACTCCTCAAGGTGGCGTTGTTCTTCTTTAACCGATTAGTTTAAGAAAAACAACTCCAGCTTAGATCCAGTTAAATCTAACTGATCTCAAATCTAAAACAATGTTTCTTCGAAAATATATATCGAGATTTCATTGCTCACTAAATCAATAGCGTACAAGACTTTTATAACTGCTTAATAAAAAATTTCTTAATGATTGCTCCATCGCTATACAAAAAGTCAGATTTGCTGAATTCTTGTCAGTAAAAATTTTTAAGGATTCCTTCTAACTTTCGCTTTTAAATATCAGTGACTGTACCTTTTATAATATACTAATGCAAAACACTTGTTTTTTTTCGTCTGTCACAACTTGCTAAAATAAATTAAAGTAGAACTAGTTAGCGGAAAGAACTATTTAGCGAAACGGCCTATACTGAACCCCTTTTTTAATATATGAAATTTCATAAAAGTGTCTCCACACATGGGCGTACCCAGCTTCTGCCGTAGGGGGGACAAGTCAGATTTTTTTAGGTCAGATCGCGTAAACGGGGCGTAATTAATATAATAAAAAATAATATTGAAGAATATACAATTTCCAGGTGCAGCAGATGACCCCAGGGTACGCCCATGTCTCCACACACTCCTAGTTCTAGATATCGAGCTGGCGATGACGATGCTCACCTATACTCCGGGCAGAGGAAGGCGGTGCCGGCGTAGGCCGCGTCCACGTGCAGCCAGGCGTCGTGGCGGGCGCACACCTCGCCCACCTCGCGCAAGTTGTCGAAGGCCACGGACCCGGTTGTGCCGAGGGTCGCACACACCTGCGAAAGCGACGACATTTGGGATAAATAAATTTCGTTGCGTTCGATATTTGTCACTCCGCCACACGAGGTATAGGGTTCCGTACAGAAATCTATTACCAAAACCGTCTGCCGTCTGTCTATCACCTTTGAAAATCTCATATCTCACAAACCGTTACGTGGCCGGCTACAGTTTTCACAGAATACATATTAATATTGTGAATATCCTAATAAAAGACAGAAAAGCTAAAAATTTATAAACAATGCCCGTTCGGCAAATATGTTTTATCAACATATGTTTTTTTTTTGTCTTAGCACTATCATCGTCGTATCAAGACAATGAAACTGTCGAATTCGATGCGCTTATAGAGCGTAACTCTGAAATAAAATTACAAATATTTATACATTATTTGCTAAAGACCCCGAGTTAAATAAAAAAAGAAATACATGTAAATACATAATACGAATACGTTGTGCGGCAACGGAAACCCTCGGTACCAAATTCCGATTCGCACTTGGCCTTTTTTTTAGGTCGATGGGCTTCGTCCTCGATGTGTCGACTGTGTTGAACCCCGAATTGAGCGACTTAGTTTAACTTATAAGCGCATCGGAATATTGTCCTGCGGTGGCAACTCGTGGCGCTTGCCTTGACATTGTAACGCATAACGCGGCGACAACTCTAAGTAGATTTAATAATATTAATAATAAATGGGAATCTGGTAACTCTGCTTTTAAATTGAATTAATGGAGATTTGTTAAAATTCACACATATAATAAAACAGTACAATTCGGTGTGAATCGACTGAAGGTTAAATGGAGAGGGTGCGATAATAGGAAGGAGGTAATGTAAGAGGAAACAGCGATCCTTAGATTTTTTTTTGTCTGTCTGTCTGTTCGCGCAAGTCTCAGGAATTACTCATCGAACTCATTTCAACACGATTCGCGCCGGTAGATAGAGCTTGACTTTAATCAGAATATAGGTTTTATTTGCTTTAAATTTGATGTCGAAAAAAAGTTATCCTTATT
The DNA here is from genome assembly GCA_005406025.1 of Eumeta japonica. Classification (NCBI taxonomy): domain Eukaryota; kingdom Metazoa; phylum Arthropoda; class Insecta; order Lepidoptera; family Psychidae; genus Eumeta; species Eumeta japonica. Next base: position 56,278 of record BGZK01000893.1, read on the forward strand.
TGAGGATCTAGCCTGTGAAGTTATAAGGCAAATAATAATTGCTAGCGTCGAAGGTCGCGTCAAACTACAACGTTCGAAGGAAAGAAAAAAAAAACAGGAAACTACACTTGACATTTTCATCAAAACGCGTTCGACTTATTGAAAAATTTGGAAGGGGTATGGAGCAATTGGAAGGGGGGTGGGTGGGCCAATGAATAAGGAAGGGGGTTGAATTGTGATGAATGCTTTATGTGAAAAACAGAATAGAACGCAGGCGAAGCCGCGAGCGGAAAGCTAGTCAGACAAGAAAGTTGTTTTGTAGAGAGCATACTAATCTTTTACGTTGTTGACGCAGAAAAGTCGATTCAAAATTGATTCTTGTACAGTCAGATGAAGGCATGGCACAAGTTAAAATCCGTATTATTTAAATCCGTATGGACCATTTGCGTTTAATAGATTAGTGATCTAAAGATTAGAAATCTGTAGTCTTTTTAGATTTTTCCAATACAGAATTTTAATATCCGCCCTTGTCGAATATCAACATATCAGCGAGACGCGAGTGTAAACAATTCGCTAAATCAATGTTAGCCGTATTTGGGAGAAAACGCTGCAAGCATTATATATTTTTACACACTTAGCTTTTCTATCGGTTTCGGTTGACGTGATACGAGTTTCTGCTTTAGGAGTACTAATAAGTTTTGGTTCTAAATATTGAAATCCCGTTTTATGTTCTAGGATAAGTATTTTTTTAAGTTATATAGCTATAATATTTTCGACAACTTTAGGACATTTTGCAAGATTAGGAAAGTAAAGTAGAATAAATTTTCTGGACAAAAACTTTAAAAATATAATTCGATATGAAGCTAGTCAATAATGTTGGCGTCAATATAATTTAAAATATAAAAATATACGTTTTAAGCGGAAGTTAATGTCGACTCTGTCTAAATTATTATAAATTGTAGTAATTAATAAATTTCATAAATAATATGTTTTTGTCTTTAAAATATTTTACATCTCATTATTATTATTTTTTTTCGTAACTGTTCTCGTGAAATTTTACAATGTCAACGTTTTAAAATGTCTGTATCTATATAAAAAATGGATGTTAGTCTATCCGAGGTTAATCAACTCGGATACTGTTTAATCAAACATCTTGAAAGTTGGTACATAAATGTATGTTTTCATGGACAATGTTTATTTTAGCATTTGTCCCCAACTTCGTCCGCATTTTGTACAATTGACCGGACTACTACATCGATTCTAAATATATCCCCGAGTAATATAGCCTATGTTTTTAGTGCCATCGTTTCATACAAATCGGAATCTTGAGCGGTAATGGTATCGGAATTGAGAATGCGACCGCGATCAAGAATGAGTGCGGAACCAGAATTAGAACCAAGAGAATGACCGGATTCGAAATCGGGAATTGTTCCAAGATCAAAATGGGAAGACATTTTAGGTCCACCTGCGCGAAACCACAGGCGAAAAGCTAGTATGTATGTGTATTCGTAAAATTTATTCAATTAATTAATAATTAAAAAATCAATGTATCCATTTCTTACATATTTACTTAACGATTTCGGTGCAACATAATTATTGCAAATTAAATATATTTAATACAGAAAAAAAAATTGTGAATATGATGAATTATTTATGTCTTGAATAAAGCAAATTATTCGCTGCGTTAATTACGAAATTAGCGCAGTCTCGACTGATTAACTTAGGCCGTACGTGAATCGTAAACATTGTATATCCCAAATCGGTTCTAACAAACTCTCTATCGATCATTCGATAAAATTTTTTGTCGACGAAGAACGGAATAGTCACATCTGAAACCTAGAAATAATTACCGTATGTAAATACACATTATCAAAATCTTTTACGATATCCTCCACTTAAAATATTACTGTACAGCGCTTCGTTTTAAAATAGAGCGGTGTAGTGCATCGTGGTATGGAAACTTCATTACGAGCTCTATAAAAAAAAAGATTGGAAAGTGCACAAAAACGATTTAAGCGACACCTTTTCGTATAATTGTTTTTTTTTAACGAAAAAAAAGCACCTGGATGCTAGGACCGTCTTGAACACTTCGATACGCAAACTTTTTCTGACGTATTTAAGTAATTGTTTTTTCTGCTATAAATTAACGCGAGGTATTTCGTGTCGACTGCTCGCGTCAGAAAATCTACAAATAATTCACGTTTGGTAGTCTAGAACAAATATAGGTCCTAATTCACCAATAAATGGATTAGCATTGCATTACGTTTTATTAATAAAACGCTGAGAATTGATAGACGCTTCCTAGCAAAATTGCTTTTAAAATAATTAATTCAAAATTTTGTTTTAAATCCACACAATGGGTTGAACAGCTCGTACTATAGCACACTGAGGCCGATAACGAAATCCTTAAAGTTAATAATTCTCGTCGGAGAATATTATGTGATCACGCGAGTATTAGTTAGTCGCTTTTGGTATATTGTTGTTGAAAAATCCGATTAAACACTTTCGCCTCCAAGAGGCATAATGTAGGTTTAATATCCAGAAGCTGATAATTACATTACAGATACATTACAGTTGGATTAATGTCCAAATTCCCATAATACACAGAATCAAAAATATGTTTCAGTGACACAAGCAAGGATTAGTGGAAGCATTTTATTGATACTGTCTTACTCGGTACGATTTTAAAAACATCATATTTATAAAAAAAAATTATCAATTAACGTCCAATCCGAAAGGTAGATGTCACAAATGCACGTATAAACGTAGATAGGAAACTTAGAATTATATCTGTGATTAATTCCCAAAATATTACGTCGAATATTAGTTTGAATGTTTTGAAAATCCTGAATAAAATTTTTCGGCACATAGACGTTGGAGATTGATCCGTCTAGTGACAATTTAAAAAAAAAAATAAACCGAGGGGTCGAGACTGTGGCAAAAACTTAAGTATACTTAAGTAAGTACTAATAGTAGCTATTTGGTAATCGGTAATTTTTTAGAGCATCTTAAAATTTCTCGGATTGTTCTTAAACCCAGTGCAATTTGAGATGTAGTTACGGAAATGTCGAAGTTCAAACTCCATCCTTAATAGGAAGACCTAGTGGACTGAACTAAGAAAATCCTAGATAGTAAGACCTAATTGACAATAGACTTTATGAAGAAAAAAATATTAATGTATCAGAAGACCTAGGAGGAGAGAAAAAATTCTATATTAATAAGTGGCATTGAGCGAAAAATCCTCTTAATTAACTTTTAAATGGCAAGAAATGTGTGAAGAAGATACTTCGACCAAAAAAAACGCGGACCGAGAGTCTTTGGAATTTGTTTAGTTTCGTAAAAAAATATATATAGAATTAAATGACATTAAATTTCGTTAAATCAAACCGTAAATTAAATATTATTAACTTTTTATTATTTATTTATTAAATAATCGTGAATCCGATAGCGAGCGGTACTATTTCATTTTTACTGCATGAAAATCATTTTAATAAAGCAGAGCGCCCACGTTTCAACTCTGAGGAACACGATTTTAAAAGCACTCAAATTACAAATTCCGTTCATTATTTTGGTATTAAATGTCTCCTATCCGTCTCTCTTGTTATAGAGCGGAGCGCTTGCGCCCCACGGGGACTAATTTGTCTTAGGGGTAGATCTGCTTTGTTCTGCTTTCGTCTGCGGCAATAAGATAGTTATACGAACGACCCCGACTTTGCCCGTATTATTGGCAAACTTTTTGAGAGATCTAGTTGATGCGTATATGTATATTATTAGTTAATGATATTAAAATTGAATATATCTATAAAACTATGTATGAAATTAAATACGAAAAATAAAAATGAATTGTATTTACTGCGTAAAGTTGCGCATTCATTTTGCAGGTTCCGTGTGTGCAACTTCATTGGGGTCCTTCAAAGTATACCTAATTTAACTCTTGTACAAATTGAATGCGTGGTGAAGAAGAGTATTATACATTTTATGAATATTCGGAGAAAAATTGTATCGATTATTTTTATTATACAAATATGTATTAAAAATAATAAGATATAATCAATTCAATTTCACGCGAATTTGTTTCCTTATGTGATAGTTAAATTACCAAAAAAAATTCATGACGTACTTTAATTGTTATTTATAATTTTGAAATAATGATATTCTTCAATTTATTCTTAATTTTATTTATATGTAATGAATCTTTTTCATTAATGATTTACTTTTGATTATTTAAATCTTCCAGTGCAACGTATGGTCTCTAAAATATTTATACACTAACCGCGTATAAAAAAATCATAATTGTAACATTGGAACGCATCTAATAACGCGTAAATTGTATAATATGAAAAATACCTCACCTACCGATATAACATTATTCGGTATGTCGTAAAACGTGAAAATGGCGTATGTCAAAAGTATATAAAAGTAAGTGACGCCACTGATGCGACGTCATATGTAGTTATAGGCTTCCAACCGCCGAAAATTACAAAGGTTAGCCAGTTCTTCCTCGCAAAAGAATCCTATTCTATCTCCTACGTAATCAGAAGACTAATTCTAAGAACGGACAGTGGAACATCTGCTGCCAAAAACGAAAAAACACTTCACACTTATCCCAGGGCCGTAAGACCCCTACACGAGAGAGTTGAGTGACTTCCAGTCTTTGAAATCCACTTCACGAAAATTCCAATTAGCCTTTCAACAACACGAAAGTAACTCCACATAACAATAATTGTGGATTATTTATTTGTGGATTACTTACTACACCCTCATACTCAAACAACAATTCACATGTGCACGTATATCGCAAAAAAACGTCTAAAATTATTTAGATTTGGATGAATGTAACTATCAACGAGTGATAAAGTCAAAACATATTTACCTGTACCTTTTTTACCTAAAATAGGTCACTTAGCGGCTAAGAGCTTCTTTGACTGATGATTTTTAAGTTAAGTCAAATTTAACCGTTGGTTTCGTGCCATACAAAACACGTTAACCGTCGATTTAATGACTATGGCCTGTGACAGCCCTTAATATGTACTAGACCAGAATGAAGGGCTAAAGATTCCAATCCCACGATATAAAATAAAAAGGTATGTGACTCAACTCAAGTGGAGTGATTAAAATCTGACACAAATAATATCTTGACAACTCTTTACTCGACAACAACAGATGGCAGTGCACTCGAAGAAAATTCAACAATAAAGAAATTCGATCATTAATTATTTTAGTCAAACTTATTGACGATATGACAATAAAGTGTCGAAAGTTAACTAGGTTTTTTTAGATACGAACTCTGCGTTAACCAGATCATATATTGAAATGGTAGCCCGATCTTCTGAATGTCGAATCTCGAACCATTGACGAAGGGCTTAGTATTTTCTAAAGCATTTCGAAGAGATAAACGAGCTTACGACCCCTAGAGAGTAGGTGATCATCGCCGCCCATAAATACTCTTAACCAGAGGAGTCACCAGTGCGATTCTGGCCTCTTGGGTAAAAATAAATTATTTGATAGATGTTAGATTTATGGAGGCGGAATGCCGCGAGACTTCGCGTCCGTATTCTGTGAGAAGTGCGATATCTCTTGCCGACCCATTTTTGGGCTACAGCCAAGTTGGCCACAGCATGTCCCTGCCGATCAAATGTTATCTGTTTTGAACTGTCAATTCAATTTCCGACTTACCCAGAAAGGTACGAGCCCTCTGGCCTTGTCTCCTTCGATGGCCTCCTCCAGCTTGCCGCCGCGCATGCTCTGGTTCGTGTCTGATTCTATATACCTCATACGTACTAAGCCTAAAAACATTTAAAATTCAAATCATAATAATTTAATTCAATTAATACAGTTTGTTTAATTTTTTAATTTAGTTTACATATTTAACTATTATAAAAAAATATTAAAAAATTAAAAGAGACTTTCAGGTAAGCTAAAGGTTAATTTCAATGCCTTCGGTAGTAAATATTCAATAGTAATAGGTAGCTATTATTAAATCAGATTGTTTATCATACCTATGAGGCCAGCTTTCTCAACAGAGGAATGAGCTTGATCTGAACAGTAGCAGATCAAGTGACCAAGCAGCTCAGAAGACTGGAGCTCTGGGTTCAGTTCTGATAGTTTGATCAGGGCGCGAGTCCTTGCTGCGAGCAGACTCACCAGCGTGGCTTCGCTGGCAGTGGTCTAGACAAAACCAGTAAAATAATTTAATAATCTATATTTTATATATGACGGCACCTTAAATATGGTGTCTTAACGTGATAATGAATGATAATTCCTATTTAATCAATCTTTTAGAAAAATTATATCTTTGGAAATATGATTTTTATTTTTTTTTTGCAATTTTTTTACAGAAAAAAGTAACAAAAATTTAAAAGTTGACTAGGAGAAAATGAAAGAAGAGAGTAATCTTATGAGCAGGAATATCATTGCTTTCAGGTTTGACGCCCTGTCGGTACAATAAAAATTATTTTATCAATATGCATTTTAAAAATACTTAATATACAAATTTATAAACTGTTTTAATACGCACAGAAAATATGAAAAATGGAAAAGGCTTCGTTTTAGGCTTGAACCACGATATAATTAAAACACTGTATTTACTCCGAAAACGCATAGATTTACTTTATTAAAAGAAGAGCACATTCGTGGTCTTTCAAGCGCGGAACTCAGTTATTTATATAATGGCGAACCTCGAGGCCCATTGAAAAGTGCGAACGTTAAAATGCAGTGACGATTTATTGGAGAAATTATTCCGGTGCTTATATATGAATAGCTTTATAAATAAATAGAAATACCGTTATATACCTGTATGACCCCTCCCCCCGCGCTGTTGTCCTTCTCGTTCAGGAAGCTGTCGGGTAGACCGATGGATTTGCCGAGCCAGTTCATGGCTATGGTCTCCAGCTCAGTGCCGGCTGGAGAAGATGCCTGGGTAGAAGATTGAAAAGTGATGTCAGCTGTATAGCGATATTAATATTGTGTAAGAATTTCTATATCTTGAGGCGTTGTTACATGTATTAAATGCCAATATTATCTTCGTTTTCTTCGCCTTATGCAGAGAAGAATTGTCATTAATCGTCTCTCACGAACTTCTCCTAAAAGCCTGCTCCGATTATGTAAATTTGTCGTTTTCCTAGCATCGATTCGCAAGTCGGTTGTTGTACCTCTGAGCGTAGCAATAAAGCCATGTTTCGTCTCCTGTCGTTAACGGCATTTGACCATCCATGACCATACTTTGACAATATTTTTGACAATACATACTTTTACACCAATCAACGCGAGCTTATTTCTGTCCTATGGTGAATTCATGAGGCATAAAACGACAACACTGTTGCTCAACTTTTTAATATCGGTGTATGAATTTATTTCTACATTTAGCGCCGTTTCAATTCCCAAATGACCTATGACCTTAAATCTTCTCATAGGAGTTACACCACGTTTCTTCAGTTAGCCACCTGAAAATATCTACATTTTTCTCGGTCGATGGACAACCATCACGAATCTCGTCAAGAAGAGAAACTTGATTACAGTTAAACTCAGTCATACCAACGCCACATGGAGCTAATGAAATGTTATCCTCCTAAAACCAACACTTTTAACACCAGCAGTCCAAACTCGAGAGGAAAGTGCACTTTTTAAATGATAAAAAATTTACGCCTTCAATTTTTTCCGGGTAAATCTCATATTGTTAATGACGATAAATGATAAGTAATATCCCTACAATTATTCGTCAATAAATCACATGTAGTTTTTCAAATACGTCACATTTTAATCAAAGGTACGTCTCAAGAATGCCAATTGTTCACGTCCTACATATGGCGAACAGCTCATCACATTTGGACTCGCCCGTTTTGAATGAGACAAAGAATGTCAACTGAAGCGTTTTCACTTAATTTCATTAATATTATGTCTCTCATCGAAACCTTCGAAGGTAACTGATAGCCGTCACGGAAGGCACGGCAGACGTGAAACATCGAAAACCTGACGGGTGTTGAAAATATTTTTAACACGCCTTTATAAATTAAAGAAAACCGACAAATAAATGTAGAGAAAAATATGTACCTGAACAACATAGTGTTATTAATTAAATAAATACTTTTTATTATTCTTATTGTAATAGTATAGATATATTATAAATAAAAGACAAACGGAAAAGTACCAAAGTTTACTGTATACACGATATGAACACATAAGAGAGTAAAGGGCAACGACTGTGAGGACCGTGACGGCAAAAGAGCGTCATACCATTTGCCGTCACGGTGGTTGTCAAGGCGCGCCAATAGATATTTAGCGTCAAAATATTTATATCTCAGCTCACCCAAGTGAAGCAAAGTGCGTTGATGGCGCTGCTCAACATCTCGCCCATGATGGAGGGGTAGCAGGTCAAGGCGGGAAGTACGCGTGCATGTGCGGCGACTGCCAGTGGACGATCTGGAATTGAGAACGGCTAAGTGCGAGTCGAATTGGCACATTGCAGCATTCCGTAAAGCAACATCAATTTTATGTGTACGAACAGTCACAATGTACACTTTAATAAGACCCTGATATTACTATGGACTGCATTTTTGAGTAATAATACACGAATAGTTCAGTGGTAAGATGCTCAGTTCTAAAAATTAGTAGTCGGTTTGAGTCCGAAAGAATACAGATAAGTTTTTCTAAAGCCAAGCAAGCTTGTATATTCTAAAATATCGCATAAGCCTGCAGCGAAGGAAAGCATCTTGGGGAAATGTCTAGTGCAAGGGTAAGTAAACTACTCCCGTTTTTAAGTGCAATATATAAGGAGCAATGGGTTCACAAGGCCTATACTGCGTTCAACTAACCACCAAATGAAATGTGCACCACATATGATCTCCGGTTACCCCATATTCAAAATAATACCGTGAATTTGTTATGTGTTGTATTAAGATGAATATAATATATATCTAAAAACTCTATGGGCTTCGTGAGAACATAACGGACAAGTGCATTATGTATGAGACATGTTTTCAATAAAATTTAATATACTTTCTGCATATTATTACATGAAATTGTATAAAACAATACATATATATTATAAAAGTAACATACGTGAAGATTCCTAGAACGTTAGTAATAATTTTAGAAATTAAGACAAGCGTGTGCTTGTATTAATTACTTATTTAATTACATTTTAATTTAATCAAATTCTTACTTGAAATCCATAAGAGGAATCCGATAAAAACTATGAAAAACCTAAGTGGTTTATTTCTAACTTCATCAAGAAACTCTAGAAAGCATAGTTACAAATAGCTAGATGATCATGACGTGAACTAAAAAGAATTATAATAATTATACCAAAACAATTCCATTAAATAATTATATCCATTATTATTGAAAAAACTAAATAATTATATTATCATGCATTTAAGATATAGTTAACAAATAATTCATACAAAAAATTATATATTTCATCCTCGATGATCTAATTAAATACGATGGTCATATCTTCCTTAATAAATACATAATGAATAAATAAAATCTAGTCGTATGTCCAAATATCCTATATCAAGTTATTAGCATCAGGGATGGGATTTACCAAGATTTAGAAAGATTACCAACTTTAATTTATAGGATTTAATTCAAATCGCATGTACTTACGCCGGGCATAATGAGCTCTTCCACATCCTTGAAGATGTCGTCCCACCTTTCAGGTTGCAGGGGCGGTTCTCGCGGCAGCAGCTTGTGAAGGTAGCCAGGTTGTACACCAGGGTACACCCGCCTATCCCTTATGTTTTCTAGATAATCCGCCATGTAGTCCACCATCTCCTTGGCTATTTAAAAGCAAACAATGGACATTTCATTTTCTTCTTTGGAAAATGATGAGAACTGATCTTGAGACAAAAATATTTCTATTAAAATTTACGTATCTAAAATGTTTTAAAAGAAGCACTAATTTAACTACATAAATATTATGTGCCAGTATATCATAAAACAAGATTCATCTAGAGTCTAGACAAACTTATCAATGACAAAATGTTATTGCACAATTCCTATTCACCATAAACTTTATTTACTGTTAGTTTTGTTTATCTTATATATAAATTTACGTTACACCTATATTTACTTAATATGTAGGGGATAGGTAGATACCACATATCTTTGAATGTTAATTGCTTCGCTGATATTTCGCGCAAGCTCATCGATTTCGGATGCTTAAATTTTGGCCCTTCTTTAATAAGCCACTACATATAGTATTGAGTATTATCCTTACGACAATTAAGTTAAATACCATATATCTATTTCAATTAATGATATATTTGTTAGTTATAAATTTCATATTTTAACTTATGTGGATATTCAACCTCTGAACATATCATAAGCATATGTAAGTACGCGGTGGTTTAAGCGAAGTATATGCCACTGACTACTTACCACTGCACAAATATTTGGCTATATATTCCAGTACAATAAGTACTAAGAAATAATTATACCTTTTTTTAATACAGGTTTACATGATAATGCTAATGGCATAAAATTTAAATGAAAAATTTCTATAAACCCTGTGGAGTGGCAAATAATTTGTCTCGTGAGGGCGAGAGGGCATGTGAGGAATTATGATCTTCACCACTCCCTCTTTTTCCGGATATATTGTTCAAGTGAACTGGGTATACGGCCAAGTACACCGCCGAATTCAACATACAATTCAGATTATATAATTCGGAATGATTGTGTAGCACAGTGTAGGTGTGTGTCCGGCGCGGTTGACTGTTATGGTACAAGTCCGGACAGTACCAAAGCTACGTGCGGAGGGTAATATGGGAAGGAATGGAAGCTGGAAATGTAAACTGTATGCAAAAAACAAACACAGTGACTTGGCGCATACATCCTGACACAAACAAAACCTCTAAAAAGCAAAAAAACGATACGTGTTGGTCTTTTGAATTCAAGATAAGAAAAAGGTAGTATTTTGATCCAAGCGTAAAAAATTAATTATGTGTGTAGATATAAAGTCAGGAAAATAGTTTTTTTTATATTCAATGCATTTTTTTTAATTCAATGACATAATCCCATTGATGTAGAAATTTTAGGGATTCCTGATCAAAAAACTACGATAAGTAGTTTGACAATCCTCTCTTAACGTTAACCTAACACTACCTAAAGAATTGTGAAGGGACCGAAACAGGTGAAAATCTGAGGATGCAAGGTCATAGTATATGCTGGATGCATTAACACTTCCCAACCAAACTCTCAATATTTGCTGAGTGGCTAAATATGTGTGTGATCTGGCATTATCATGGTGAAAAACCACATCCTTTCTGTTTATTCTGGCCGTTTTTCTCTACTTCTTGCTGAGTCTCATCAGCTGTTGGCAGTAGAGACCCGAATTGATGGTTTTGTCCGGCGTTAAAAGCTCATAATGAATAATGTTCTTCAATCACACCATGCACATAGCATCAACTTATTACGAGTTGATTCGGGTTTCGCTATAGTCTGTGGAGATTGATTGCCTTTTGGTCATGATCTTTTTTGCACGTTCTTGTCATAGGTGATTGATTATTTATCTCTAGTGATCAGTCTTCCTAAAACCATCCGGTGTCATTATATTTCAACAGAGAATCGCAAATGAGTACACGACCCATAAGATGTTTTTCAGTAAGCTTTTGTGGGATCCAAGTATCGAGCTTTCAAAGAGGTCAAAACTGTTTTTGGTCAATCCCCAGTTGTGACGTAAGAACTAAAATGCCGATATTGCTTTCCTTTTTCAAATTAGTATCGAATTTATCTGTAGCAGGTTTACCAGAGCGAGGTTTATCTTTGACATCAAAATTACCGGACTGAAAATCTTGATCCAGTTTTGTGCTACTCTTACTGACACTGCATTAGGTCCATAAACATTGCAAATTTTTTTCGCGGCTTGTGTCACATTTTACACTTTTTTTTTTAATAAAATTTCAAAGTGTATCGAATATCTACGTTAGGTTTACTTATTTTAGTGGACAAAAAAACAATAGAAAAATGGCGGGGAACGATTTCGACATTTAGTTTTTTTTAATTTCATCTATTTAATAGTATTAAAAATACAAACAGCACAACTGACTATATTTATTGCAACTTTTTTCTTATATAAACTTTTTCCCCACCAATTATTTCATTCATCAAGTGTCTCGATGGTTTTTGTCTGTTTCCGATACCGATAACCAATATTTCGGCAGTATAGTAGTGGTCTCAAGAATTCTGAAACTTTTGCTATTTATAATATTTTTTTTTAATAACGAAGTTCTTAACGCGATGTTAAGAAACTATCTCCCACATATTGGTCTAAATCACGGTCCACTAAATACAAGTGCAAGTTTGCAATCATAAAAATATATATTTTTATACGATTTAATTGCATATTATCGACTGTCAGATGCTTTCCTTCACTTGTGCTGTGAAACCTTCCTTCTTGCCAAATTTCATGATTCTAGATCAATAGAAGAATTTTTATTTACTTGCGAATTTCAAAATATAAGGCTGTATCTGAAAGTAACCTCAGTTTGATACCTCCACGCGTTTCTGAGAAAAAGGACCTTGATTGATGGACAAAGAAGTGATTTTACATATGTGATTTATTTTACATAAATAAATTGTACGTATGCACTACGTGCAGTTCTGAACATTTTTTGAGCTATTATTTCATCTGAAATTTGTCTGCAAATATTCAATATCTGGTTTTTGGTGGACGTTGGTTTAATACAAAATTATGCTATTTAAAATTAAACGTTTATCAATAGCGCTAAGCTAGCTAACACTTTTCTCAATATATTTTTATATTGTCTATGTTATGTTAAACTTCTCCCAACACGGCCGGTCCCCGTAGGAGACGTAGACCAAAACCCTTTAGAGAAGACATGTAAAGGCAACTTAAAGAAATAACCATTTTACTTAGCAACATACGACGTGAGAACGTTATAATCATATTCCTGACTACTGGAACTAAACGAAGCTGTAAAAAACATAAATTATGATATCAGTGGTCCCTCTAAAGTCAGTCAGACAGAATAACATAGAAACTTCATATTTTACTACATAGGTCAAATACTAGGCTTATACGGTGTGGAGTTCATTGTAAATAAACGACAATAAAAAGAACATTATATGTTTTAAAAGCCTATCAGAACGAGTGGTTTTACTTTAGCTTATCTATATATAGTGGTACTACAGCATCGAAATAAGCATAATACAATGTTACGCTCCCACCGAATCAGCAAGCGATACCGAGATCGAACTCTTCTATGCCACTCTAAACGAGACATAAAATATTGGAGGTAAAATGTAATGGTGTTGGAAGAATTTAACGCCCAAAATTGGACAGCCAAAACGAGAAGAAAACCTAATAATGAAAAATCATGACTATGGCAATAGAAACGATAGAGGAGCTAGACTTATGGAATTTGAATTTGAAAAGAATTTAGCAATCGTAAATATTTTCTTTAAGAAGAACAACAAAAGGTGGACTAAGAGATTACCAAATGGTATGATAAAATATGAAGTAGATAACTAATGTACAAAAATATGTCCACGACATGCAAGTAATCAATGTCAAATATCCTAGCGCCATAAATTGGTGAGAGCCACATTGAACACGCAGTCTTCAAAGAAAAGTCGAAAAACCTATGGAAACAACACAAAAAGTACCTTAAATAAATTATAATACCAACATACAATAAATCACTACAGAATGAACTTGAACACCTAACTACTCGACAAGATAGCTATCCAGTGCAAAACCTTCACGATGAAATTATTGTTGCTATAAATGGAAGTCTCAATAAAGCACAAACAAATTTACAGCAAAATAACAATATTTCTGCCATTTCACCCAATACTAGAAAATTGATAATAAGGCGAGTGTATTTACAAAAATTGAAAGCAAAAACAAGGAGTATGAAAAATGAGTTGAAAACTCTCTACAAACTTATTAGCAAGCATATCAATTCTGACTACATGACTCACCATAAGAAGACCGTTAAAAAACATATAGTACAGTCTGAAAGTTTAAAGAAAGCCACCAAAAAAGTAAGATCATACAAAGCTTCACACAAAAAACTTTCTATTAGAAAAGAATACTTTAAATTACAACAAATTTCTATAGAAATTTGTACTACTCCGAAAATAACGTTATAACCCAACCTCTTCTAGGAGATACGACAACACAAATTTAAGACATAGCTGAAGCGGAGGTTATAAAGGCAATTGTTAAATTAAAGTCAGAAATGTGCCCGGGATCCAATATAATAACCAACGAAGCCTTGAAAATAGCTGGCCAGCACTCAACGTGCCCTTTAACACAGCTATTTAACTTAGTACTAAGAACGGCAATTACACCAAAACGGTGGGCTGACTCAAACATAATCTTATTGCATAGAAAAGGAGACCCAAACAACATAAGTAATTGCCGACGTATAAGCCTACTGCCATCGATTTACACATTATTCTCATCAATCCTAAAAAAAGATATAGAAGCATCATAGAAAAACATCAAGGATTTTTACTGTGTACCGTAACCTCTATCGAAATTATTATAGAGAAGTATCAAGAATTCCAGAGACCACTATACCTAATGTTTATCGATTACCAAAAAGCTTTTGACACTTTGTGCCATCACTCTGTATGGGAAGGTCTTCATTCACAAAACATTGAAACTGATTATCTTAAGGTTATACAACATTTACACCAAAACTGCAACAGTAGAATTAGATTAGAAACGACTGGACCCCCTATTCCTATCAAAAGAGGAGAAAGACAGGTAGATCCTATCTCCCCAACGAATTTGATTGCTGTATTACAATATGTCATCGAGAAGCTCATTTGGGATAGAGTTGGTTTAAATATAAACAATCAATACAAAAGCCACTTAATGTTAAAGTTGAATTAATGTTAAACGTCCTTCACACTGCAAGCCTACATGTTGGTCTAGAAATAAACCGGAGTAAAAAAAATTATGACAAATTCAGTACACCTAAAATCCAGAATCCAGTATACCTAGACAATGAAACATTAAAATATGTCGACAATTACATTTACCCGAGTAAGCAAATTTCATTCGATAAGCAGAGAAATAATCATGAAATAAAAAAGAGAATCACAATTGCGTTGAAAAAGTTGTGGGGTTTGAAATAAGTTTTGAAAAGACATATGGAAATCAAAATTAAGCAAAAGGTTATGGGTACCTGTATTCTTCCATCACTAACTTACGTCAGTCAAACTTGGAAGTTTAAATATAGAGTGAAAAATAAAATTAGAACATGCCAAAGCAGTATGAAAAGAAACATGAAAAAGATTCAAAAAGCACCTAATAAAATAATTAGAAAAAAGACTAAGGTTGCTGATGCTCTGTGTCACTGCAATAAATCAAAGTGGTGCTGGGCTGGTCACATAGGCTCACAGACTACAGTTGACGTACAGATTGACATTTTGGGTCGCATCATCAGGCTCTAAGAATAGAGGCAGGCCAGCTGCTCGGTGGGCAGATGACATTACACAAGTGGCTGGCGACCGGTGGATGGATATATAACAACCGATAGAGACAATTGAAAATTTCTAGAGGAGGCCTTCACCTTCAATTAACGAGGGATTCTTACTGCTCAGTTGCGCCAAAATGTAGTTCTATTTAATAAGCTTAAGATAGCCTAGCTAGTATTTTTTAAAAGTAAATTTTGTCATTTTTTTGATAAGAAATATAAGGCTTTTTATATATTTTTTTTTGTTTATTATGTCAGTGTTTTGGTGTGTGGTGCAATTTTAAATAAATAAACAGAAGAGTATTAAGAAAATAAGCTTTCAAGCAATGCGTGGCTTTATTGCACAAAAGTACAAATAGGAAACATGATTTTGTTACCACTACCATGTCAAGATATTTATAAAATAGACATAGTTGCATATCCCAAGAATATTTTGAAAACAAAAAATCGCACTACTGTACCTATCAATAGCTAGGTCTTGATAAAAGGTTTAGAATGTTTCTAACTTTAAATTTAAAGCGAGATCCACGAACAACTAAGTCGGCAAACAGAAAGCAGGGTGCTTCAAACGCAATCTAGTGCTGAGATTGAACTAGTTTTTTGCAACACACAGAAGTATTATAAAAGCCCTTTTAAACGCGCAACAAATGGCTTTTTTTTTGAATTAGAAGTTTTTTTTTTTTATCACAAGATCATTTTTGTTCAAAAACACACTTCAATAAATTTCGCATAGCACTTATCGCTTTTTCCGCCGTACTAGACGATACCGGAAATTATATTCGAGGATTTGTGTTGATAAAATTTCGATATGCCTTAACAAACCCTTCAAATTTAAATATGTCTTCACATGTCACAGAGTTATTGGTTCATATTGAAAATGTTTTTTTTTTGTTAGAATATAAAATTTGACCACAGACATGACAACAAATAAATTGAGATACCTCGAAAATATGAAGTTAATAAAAAAACGGTTCAGTGAAGTAGGTTTATCGACAGGTATCGTGATTATACATACCTACCTATATATAAAAAACCAGGCCAATTAAAGTCTACGAAAAAATTTTTTACTCACATTTTTATGATGATAATTAACGATATCTAGTTTCACATTAGAAGTTTTTTTTTTAAGCAATATAGTTTTTATTATATTACTAATAAACTCTCGGAAGGACAGATGGAGACTAACAGATATCCTGGTAGTGCCATATATTTGCATACCCATCTTGCATCCTGGGTATATAAAATTGACTCTTCAATAATTTTGCCACCAATGTGGTCTGTATATGTGTTTTTTCAATCTACTTTTATTAATTCAATTCTTGCCCATATGACCAAACATTTTTCTGCATTAGCCACTGCATGCTCATCGAAACCGCGTCGTTCTCTTACGTAAATGTTCCTACATCTATTTTTCGAAGACATTACGCATATTCTACACAAGATCGCGTTTCCGCTGCATTGATTTAGCCTTCGTGTTTCTCCTGTCACACCCACTTTCGCTACCATAGGCAGCTTAGTGGCCTGGACTCCATTATATATCATTTTATATAACTAAGCGCGCTTCTTGTCAGATTGCTTTACTATGTTAGTCGACTAAGTAAAGTATCAAATTCATTCAGAGGGCTCTGTGTGCGCCTATTCAATAAGGTTCCTGTAGATATACAAGATTTACCCCTACATAAATTTAAGAGTGTTATTAAACAATCACTCAGTAAAAAAGGGTACTATGCAATTTCTGAATATTTAGAAGACAAAAATCAATGGGCATAAGCGGCTCGACTTCTTACCGGGCTGTTTCATTCTTAATGGTCTCGTATTTGTTTTGACTGTGTATGATCAAATTAGAAAAGAGCTACCCTTAAGTTTCTTGCTCGTTCTTCTTGAGGGAAAACTGCCTTCCGAACGAGCAGTAAAGTGTAAATTCGCAAAAAATTATGACGTATTTCAAGTGTTATTTTGTAACCTATGAAATAAAGATATTTTGAATTTGAATTTGAATATTGACAGCGGCAAACAAGGACCCATTCACTTCATTTTTCACATTAAATCTCCTTTTAATATCTCTGACGTCTTTACCATCATTTAAAAACATACTACCCAAGTAGACGAATCATTTAATTTGTTTAATTTTCCCACTTTTTAGGGTTCGGAGCCAAAATGGCAAAAAGGAACCCTTACAGTTTCGTTATGTCCGTCCGGCCGTCCGTATATCATAGGCATTATTCAATAACTACAAGAAGTATATTGCTGAAATTTACAATATATGTGTCTCGTATAAGCCGTTACTTAGTTTGGTAAAAAATGACAAAAATAAATATTTCTAGGAGGGGCGCTCCATACATTAACAGTAGCCGAAAAAAAAACTTTTCAACAAACATCAACGCGTGGCACATATTTCGACAGTTCTTTTAAAAACACTTTAAGGTGTCTAAACAACTTTTTTGATCTCTATCATAAGCCTTTTCCAGATATCCGAAAGTATGGACCTCTTTCAGACTAAATCCAAACATTTCTATGTAATGTGTCGCAGGGATAACTTTCGTACGTACATTCCATCCCTTTCCACAATTCTGCTTCTACACACCGGACCTTCATTTCAGTCTGGTTTACAACCCTTTTAATTACAATTACGCGAGGAATAAGGTAATCCCCTGTCATTTATCCCATTTTATACAGCTCCTTAGTTACCTACATTCCATATAACAGTGTAAATATTAAAAACTGCATGTTCAAGTGTTTTTACATCCATGCGTAATCGGACCGACCTACAAGTATATATGAAGTTGGTATTCACGATTAAGATAAATGCACTGCATGTTTTTTTTATTTTGCATTAATAAAACAAAATCTCTTTAAATAAGAAGTGAAAACAAAATATAGGTAAAAAACGAGGTAATTATAGTGTTTTTTTTTCTAATATATGCAATTTTGTGTTTTACAGGAACTTTATTTACAAAGGCAAATAAAACCTTTTTTATTTTGCGCATAATTATGCTATTATTTTTATTGTAATTTAATAAATCACTTCACTTTAGTGCCCTCGAGCAAAAGAGCTTAAAAACGGCAATGAGTTCATAATAAAATTCCCTGAATTTCTTGAACTCGTTACGCCTTCTCACAGGTTCGACGACCTGCGAGTATATTCCTCGACACTTAGTGCCCGGAAAGAAAGTTGTCCATGAAAATAAGTTGTAATACCTGACTTTAAGATCTGTTCACAACAGTGGTCAGACGTGATTATTTTGACGGATTCTCAACATTTTGAGATCTGGTTAATTCATATCTTATCTTCTCTCTAAAACTGAATTAGTGGAAAACCACTAATTATTAGTCAATAGCTACTATTTTAAGATGTCCAAAGTATACGACCAGCAATAAGTGGTTATCCACACTTTCAATTAGTAGAAATGATTACAAATTAAAATTGTAAATTTTCTACTAATTTAAAAAGTATAATTCTACTATTATAAAAGTGATTATTTTACTAATTGTCAAGTGACTACTAATTCAGAACTACTAATTCAGTAGTGAAGTTGGGCCATATTACTTTTTCAATTAGTGAAAAATTACTAATTGAAAAGTAACGCCTACAAACTTAGTAAATCTGTAGTAGATTCAACTAAAAATTACTAATTTTGATGTAGTTTCTACTATTACTACTTCAATTAGTAAAAATTCTACTAATTCAGTTTTAGAGAGTTACTCAACTTAAAAAAAATCGATTCGTTTATTACATCCTAATTGTACTCATGAAAAACGCACCATAAAATGGAGTTTTGTAAGAGATAAAAATGTCACAAATGTTATACATATACTGGATGGATTTAAAAATTTTTATTGACTTTCCAAATAATATATTATTTTGTAAATGAACTATGTCCCATGGTAAATTAGATGTACTCTTATAGTAAGTAGACGTTCTAAGTTGTCCGTATTCTTACTTCTAGAGCAGTAAGCGTTATAAGCTATTTTTATTCTTGGTTCTGAAACTGCAAGCTTTTTAAGCTATTCTTATTTTTACTTTCGTAGCAGTGTTCATTCTGAGTTATCTTTAATCTTATTTGTAGAGCAGTGAGCTTTTTAAATTATCCTTCTATTTAATTTTGTAGTTGTATGCGCTCTAAGTTTTTGTTGTTCTTATTCCTCAAGAAATAAGAAGTTTAAATTAATCTGAAATTAATTCAGCCCAGCAACCTTCCATTATGGGGGTGGTAAATTAACAGTTATCTTATTAATATGGTTATGCATCAATATTCCTTTAATATATTTGTTTTGATTGTCACAATTTAGAAACGAAATATTGCATTCTATGTAGTGCAATATATTCGCCATTTTAAGGGTTTAAGTATGCGAACCTATATCGTATACCATTAGGGCATACTTATACCTTTAAGCGGAGGGTATAATTCCATAATGTACACTGAAAACTTAAAACTTTAATTGCAATCACAAAGTACATACATACTTTGTTGCATTTTTAAAGTAGCTACGAACGCTTTTGAAAGACATATACTTAGTTCTAGGGATAGTGATACATGAGGGCTGAGTGACTAGTAGAGAAAATGGTATGTTGAGTTGATTCTGAAAGAATGAATGAAAGTAGTGTGATGAAAGAACTTGTAAAGAGAAGAAGAAAAAAGAAGAACGAAGTAGTGATGGAAGGGTCAGGAAGAGCGCAGCAGGAAATGTGACATATATATCAATCTGGAGGTTTATTATAGGAGAGGCAAATATTTAAGCATCGAAACCTTGCATGAAAAGGTTGATGGATGTCAGTGAGGCGAGGGAGGTATGCCAAGTTCGAACTAGGTAGAGATCTATGGTCTCTACCTACCCTTCCGAGACACAAGCGTGAATTTTCAAAAGAAACGTTGTACGAGAAAATGAAAGTGCCGTAACATACAGACAAAATCACGACCGGATCGCTCCTACAGTTTCTGGAAGGGTTTTCGATTATCAAATTAAACGTAAAAAAAAAAGCACAAAGAATCGCATGCAATAACAGCGAAATAGATACAATAAAATAGCAGCAAATTGAAATTTACATAGAAACATGCGTTTAACACGCCCGCCCGCCCCAATAACTTTTACGGCAGCGGGGCGAGGGAGGGCGGCGATGGGGATTTCCTTAGATCTCGAAGATCTTCGATCTCGGCTCGCGCATGCGGAGTAAACAGATAAACGTCGACGTAATGTAAGCGGGTTACGTACGGGTGTAGCTTCGTTCGTCTGGTGTCGAAATGGTAAATGATTGCTGTACTGGGCAAAAACCGGTCAAGTGCGTCTCGGAACGCTCACGAGATGGGATTCCGTAAACTTTAAGCAATCGGTATTAGTACTATTGTTTAGTATAAGTTTCAGAAGCGCATCATCAAATAATTCGTTTTTTGTGTAATAAAAGTTTGGATTGACCAATTAATTAGTATTTGTGAATTTTGTTTGTGCAAGTTCTAATCAAAGATACTAGATAAACATTTTAAGCACATTCTAAAAGTTTCTAATTACGTAAATTAGGTGTTAATAATAAAATCTATCTTAATTAATATCACATTCAAAGTTGTGAAAAAACGATAGTCATAAGTATTTAATATTTTATTTTTCAAATAACTATACGAAAATTAGTTGTTTTAAGTATACTAATGTTCTAATCAATACGCTAGTAATCACAATGACAGTCCTATTACTGTGTCGAATTAGAACTCCAATTCGAAGATATGTCTGTTTTGTATGTTCTACACAGCTCTTAAAATGCTTTACCATAACATGAATTCAGCACTTCTTTGGAAGGCAGTCTTCTCTGCAGAAGAACGGACTAGAAACTTAAAGGTAGGTAGATTTTTTCATATTTAATTATACACTATAACAATCAAATACAAAAACTATCCTAAAAAAGAAATAACCCAATAACCTGGTATATCATGGACATTTGCTCGCAAAATAATTGGAAATTTTATTATACCATAATAATGATCTTAAATTTATAATGATAGTTTATACAATATGTCTCTAAATTGAGCAAAATCTTTTGTTATATTGTACGTGATGATATTAGCGGAATTGTATGCGAGACGACCATCACTAACAAACACATAAAAGCGTCCAGGATTTAACCCTAACTTGGAGATACGGAAATTTCTTTTTTAATTCAGATGACGATTTTCGCCCAAGCGAGCAAGTTTTTAAACAAAAGCCGTCCAAAGCTTACAAAGATCGAGCAAAAAAAGCCCGTAGTTAGCTTTCGATATTTGCCAACAATTTTCAGACAAAAATACCAACAAAAAACACAGTACACTCGATACATATCTTGTAATAAGATTTTTCTTCAGAAGCTTGCATTCAAATTCGTTTGTTAATAATTAAAGTATTGGCAATACCATATCAAAATGTAGTATTAATTATATATTAAAGTGTTCATTTTTATTAGATCCTTAATGACGTTACACTGTAACGCATAATATAATAATATAGTAATAATGTAATTTTGCTTGCACAGAAAGCATACGATAGCAATGCAATACTGCCCGATAATGTATCACCCAAGAATGCGTCTTTATTAGGGAAATCCCCGACAATTAATAGTATTCCTTATGAATTTTTTTAATAAAATCCATTGCGTAAGGAATTGTGAAATAAGCCAAAAAAACAAAAATCGTTTAATAAAAAACTCTTTAAAAAACGACCTCTAGACAATTGAAAAAGTATAAAATATTCCATATCGCGATGATGTCAGTACTGTGTATGCAAAATCAAATAAGCTTGTATACAACTATATTATAGGAAGTTGGTATGAAATCAACATCAAAAACAAAAATTATATGCATGAAGTTTTTGCGACAAAACGGTCATGACCTATGTCATGAATATTGACGAGTCATCCTTTTAGTAGACTTTTACCAATTTCAGGAAATCATGTTATTTATTCAAACTACAAATGGATTTTTTACGGAATTGTCCGCTTACAAATAAATAGAGTCGAGAATCGAAACTCAAAATGTATGTAAATACTGAGAAATTCAATTAAAACTAGTCGACCTGACAGGTTTTGCCCAGCTCGAACGTTGGCTCGCCTGCTGTTGCGGGTTCGGCAAACTTTTGACGTGACAACGTCTTAAAAGGTTGCGGCTGGGAGTCACTTATGAAAAAGTGTAACGCTCGGTAACGTAACGATGAGTCACCGAACGAGAGAGGCCCGCCGAATGCCTTGCGTCTCTCTCCCACTCAACTATGATCGGTCTGCCGCGCGCGCAGCTAGAAATTAGTGCATAGCTTGCAAATGTATTGCAAGTTATTGTATGTATATTTGTATATAAATACGTATGTATGTGTAAAGGTAAAATAAAATTTTGTTAATATGAAATTCAGTGCGAGATTCTTTGTATAAATTAATGTTTTAAATATAATTCTTTGTATAAATAAATGTTTTAAATTGTTACTATTATTTCATCCTTCTTCCTACTATACGAATGAATATTCACATTAAAATGATTTTACCATTCAAAGTCGTTGTCACGTAAAACTTTCGCCCGTATACCGACTTTACAGGCAACCAAATTTTTTTCGATGACCTCTATACAAAGTTATATCTATACATGTATAATGAAAATAGGTTGTTTTTGTTCGCCAATCACCTAAAACTACTAAACGTGTAGACACGGGACTGGGACCATACGATGCGGGATGATTTGTAGTTGGTTCTAGGCTACTCATTTTCGAATTCCGTAAATCCTTCGCCATTTTATTTATTATAAAATTACCTAAAGCAGGCAGGACAGCTAGTATAGGTATACAACATTGAGTTTGACTCTTCGCTCATCGAGTTTTGAACTATAAGTTTTGTTAGTGTGTATTTTTCTGTTGCTCGTATCAAAAATGGAAAAAATGAATGGAATTTCTAGACGGTCGTTGGGAAATACTTTATTTCATATTCAAATTTATTTCATATGCACAGCAAACAGAAAAAATGTCAAAACAACGCCAAACTGCGATGCAAGTGACTTGCGCGTGCATCGATGCGTACGTCAAATGAACATTTAAATCGATATCAGCGCCACCTATGGTACACAAACATAACTATAGATGATTTTCAGAGATCGATCATTTAATTCGATAATAATTTACTTATGGTCTAATCAAAACATATTTCATCTGCTCGTAGTAGCATTGCAACTAATTGACACTTATCACGTGAACTTGTACTTTCAGGGTTCCGTAGTCAAAGGTAAAAAGTATAACGCTTATTGTTTCGTCGTGTTCATCCATTCAGATGTTACAGTCTTGTAAGTACGTCATTTATTCATCGACGTTGATGAAGTTGTACAGACATGTGTATTATCGAAATAATTACAGTTAAAATGAAAGTGATCAAAAAGCAACAAAATTAATTCAAATCCAGTACACTTCTACCACATCGATATAAAAAGTGGCATATTATTGTTTAATAAACAATAAAAGTCATTTCAAATCCCGGTAAATAACGAAAGTCAATTCACACTCAATGCAATCCAACACTATTAGAATGAAAAGTGATTCCGACTACTAGCAGAATGAAGAGTAATTAAAAATTACCAAAATTAAATTCAAACCCAACGTAATCCGGCCACGATCGGAATTACAAGTGCTTTAAAAGTACCAAAAGTCAATTCAAACCCAACTACTATAAGAATTACAAGTGATTTAAAAATACCAAAATCAATTTCAAACCCAACGTAATTCGGCCACTATCGGAATTACAAATATATACTTTAAAAGTACCGAAAGTCAATTCAAACACAAGTACTATAGGAATTACAAGTGATTTAAAAATACCAAAATCAATTCAATCGCAACATAATCGGACTACCATCTGAATTACAATTGAAAAGTACCACATTTAAAAGTACCAAAAGTCAATTCAAATCCAATACAATCTTAATGCCTTAACAAAGGAAGATTTCATGTATCCTTTCAACGAAATTTGAATCCAATAAATGTATTAAACTGATAGAAATGCACGTATTAAAAATAAATAAGTAAGAAGTTTAAATAAAAATTAATACTTAGAAAAATTCAAAACCAACTTCGAAAAATACGAGACTGATAAGAAAAATAATTATTATATTTTCCATTATTACACATTGTGTTTATGTAATCACATACTGCCCGTCCTAATTTTAATAATAATGAACTATATCTTTATGTGTGTTTATTTATAAATCAACATGTCATATTTCCATAGCCGAAATCTCACACGAGGAAGAACTGACCATGATCAAAGATTGGAAGATCAGCGTAAAGTGCCCTTGAGCTTCTGAAGGCAACAAGTCATTATGGTATCACCTTGACGCACGTCATTCCGGCCTTCATCTCAAATATTTATGAAACTAGGTTCATGCTTTTTCGAGTTTACATTTTGGTTTTAGCAGGTATTGTTTTCTTATCGATTTTATTATACTTTTTGTAGTTCAATGATGTGGTTATTATTACTATAAACCCAAGCTTCCTCCCAGAAGAATAAGGCAAAGAACACAGATTTCCACACGGTGCGAGCCTAGCCCAAATCTCTTGCTACTTTTGCATCCATGGTCGTTTCGTGCAAGCTCATCGGTTTTGAATGTTTAAAACTTTGCCCTTTTGCTAATATGCCACCAGTTTGTGTCTGCACAGGATTTTCTAGGGCAACCCTAGCCGACTCTTCCGCCACACATATTCGCTTTATAGCTTTATGCTGTCGTTCTACTTACACTCATCCTTTCCCGATGGCCAAACCACCGCAGCATACCTTTTCCTACTATAGTCACTACATCTTCTTTCAGACCACATTGCTCTCTGATATCACTGTTTTAATATCTATGTTTCAAAACATAGTAGTCTTTAATTGGGATATTATGAGGAAATTTAATATCTATTATTTCAAATCGTTAAAAAATAATGCATTTTAATGCATCAAGAGCTCATCTCATTGATATTCTGAGCACATTCGCATTTGAATTGCGATCGGAATGCAATTTGCAAAAGTAAATTGCCTTATAATTTTCTTGTAATCATAAGGTGGACGGTGATCTGCGCAGGCGTTGAATTTTCTAGTTTTTTTCTATGTACCTAGTTCGATCGACCTTCGTCGTCTAGCATTTGACGACGTCTATCATTAAAGAGCTTTAAATACGTTGTGAGTGTCGTTTTATTATTTTAATCGGTATAGAAATCATTTTCGATTTTTAACGTAGGCACATAAAAAAATACGATAATACAATAATTTATTATGGGTAAGTGATTACAAGTAATTTAATTTACTAGAGTTCAAAATAAATCAATACTAAAATTTAAATGACTTGTATGCAAATATTACCGCTATAATGTACAGTATAACGCACGGAACTCTGCCGCTGTGAAGTCAGTTACGAAAGCGTCGCAATGGAGTCGCAATTAGCACGCGGGGGAGAACAAGGAAGTGCTATACCTGCGTATCACATCATTTGCATGCAATTCAGAACGGCAAAGTATCGTGCGTTGTACTGTAAAGGGTTAATTTTATTTCACATAATCTTTTATCGTGAATAGTCTTAGAAAAGCAACGGATAAGTTGGTCTTGAAATTTTATTTCTGACATCCTCATTCACAGATATAAATGTCAAGATATGTTGTAATAAATTCTCGCTATTTGATTGGTCAATTAAACAATAATATAAGGCAAGTTAACGTCTTTTTCACTTAGCAACTGTGGGTCTTGTAAATGAAGAAGGCGACTATCCGCGCACACAATAATTTGACGTTAGGTTTTTATGTCGGTTTTGTTCACTGCAGAGATGTAGTAGTTATTCTATAGTATTTTTGTTCCGTACCAACATCCGCTCTCGGCACCGCACGCGTGGAAATGGGATTGAATTTTTGGTTTTCCTGTTTATTTCTCTCGTTTCTACTCCCGTACTCACTCACTCCCTGTATCTTATTTGATTGGTTCAATGGTTTTCGCATAAAGGCACTCAAATTGGAATCGTTTCCTTATTATAATAAATTCTGGATTATGGACAGATGACAATGTAGTAAACACAGAGCCGTTCCAAATGATATCAAACGTTTTTAGTACCATAGATCAGAACATTCTAAAATCAGACCAACATAACCCAATCTAGAAACACTTTAGGGAAACCTAGTAGAAATATCATCATCTAAGAAACAATCTAAAAGATCCGGTTAAATCGAACGGATGTCACAAAACGAACAAAGTCTCAGGCGAAGTCGTGGGTAAATTCTAGTAGAGTTAGTGAATCATAAAAAATATTATATGAAAAATTTAAACAAAATCGGACTTATATATTTGAAGATTCCTCGTGCGTCCAAGTTAATAAAAAAAAATTACCTCTTTAATTTTATTGCATATTGAGTGTCGGTCTTATGTTAATGGCTAAATTATCAGACCTTTATCTCCAAGTTTAATCGTACCGAGATCGAATTCTAGTATAACGGCAAAATTTAACTTAATTAAAAACTTATTGATTCATAATCACAACTTAAGTCAAATTACGCTACTCAATTTATAGAGCGAATAGTATGACTTGATTGAAATTAAATGGATGGATAACTTAACATGCACTCCTATGTATGCCTAGGAGTTCAGGTTAAACCGCCCATTGCATTAGTGACTCCTAACTCTAACTCCCGCCTGCGGCCCAATCCGTACTGGAGCCAGCGTTAAGGGTATAAGATAGAACACTCTCGATTTGAAATGAAAAAAATGTAGGAGAATGTGTCTCAGAAATGCGGCGGCGATTAAGACCAGTCACATACATAAGTGATCACGAAGAATATACTCATAGAGCGTTTTTATACAAATAGGTCGGGCTTATACAAATCTGTGAAATAATTTATTTAGGAAGTGCTAGAGATTTTGCAAAAAAAAAAAATAACGAATGCGTTGTTGTGAATATGTTATTGTATAAAAATAAAATGCGAAGGTCACGTCGATCGAAGAAAAACTAAAGTAGAAACAATGCAACTAAGATGCGATTTCTGAGTAGTACGTGTGGAATGTCTTTGAAAGCTAAATGTATGAACAGCGACGTCAGAGAGCGATCTGGTCTGAAAGAATAAGTAGTGTCTAAAACAGACATAGGTATGTTTCGATAGTTCGGCCATCCGGAACAGATAAACGAAAGAAGACTAATCAAACAAACCATGGCGCGAACGTGTGTCACGGAAAGGTCGGCAAGGGCCGCACTAGAAAAAAAACGTGCAGACCATATTTGCGGAATATTAAAAAAAGGGCTAAATTTGAAGCATCCGAAATCGACGTGCTTGCATTGGTGGATGTCAGTAAAACAAGAGGTATGCAAAAATCGTACCATGTGGAGATGTATAGCGTCTGCCCACGTTACTAGGAAATGGGTGTGATCTTATAATAATAATTATAGTAACCTCATCGAATAGTGAATAAGTTCCATATAAGGATTTAGTAGTAATTCTATAAATCAATCCCAGTATTTCCTGACACTTTTCATTACCTGTTCTATATATCCAGCGAATTGAAACAAGTGTAGGCGTACATTGTAATTGTTTTAGTGCATGAGCGAAGGTGCAAGTTCTAGAAGTTTCTACATAAAATTTCATTTCATTCGAATCACTCACCTTTAACTCGAAACTCCTTGTGGTCCATTTTGAATTCGCACGGTCGTCGTTTACCTAAAACGAGAATTTCAATGAAAATTCGTCATATACAATTTATTTTAAACAATTTATTTAAAATGCAATATTAAACGATACAGCCGTTAAACAGAATTAATATACGCAAACAGGTGATAGAACGAGTAACAACAATATATACTATAATAAAATTAAGTTTCTATCTGTTTGTATGTCTGGGCTAATCTCTAAAGCGGCCAAATGAACTGCAATCAATTTTTACACAGGAGTGGACTATCCCTTGAAGTGATATATAGATGACTTTTACTCTATAAAAACGTATAAATATTAAAAATACAAGAAAAATGTCCAAGGGGGAATGAATATCAACATCGAGACCGACATTGAAATGGACAGCAGAACCGGGATAGAGCGGTATCGAAACTGGGACCAAACGTTGCTGAATTTGAATTTACGCACAGCGAATAGGCTTAGAAACCGCTTGTAATAATAATGTATAACAACTGTGGCTGTAACTTCGTACGCATGTAAATTATTTTAAAAAATCAACTGAATTTCCATGAAACTTACTACGTTGAAATGAAATCTATATGTTGTCCCAATTTCACGCTCTGCTTACTTATGATGACCCCATGAAAATTCGTCTAGTAGTGAATGAAATCAGTGTCTTCAATCAGACAACCACACAACTAACGCACAGATTCTAAAATGGCGTACAACTGCTTACTGAGTTAATATAAAATTGAAAGTGTAGATATTAAATAAGTGTACAAGTGAGCATTGGAACGTAACCTCGTATAAGTTCTAAAGCCATCCGAAATTAATAAAGTTCATTGTGTTTATTAAAAAATTGCATTGTATGAAGTTCGCTACGAGAAATACGATTGTAAATATATATAAACAAATGTCCATTACTCTTTAATTTTATTGTTTAAACAATTTTTTAAAGTAGGCTGCTTGCACGTACCCTCATTTAGTATTTTGCATTTTCACCGTCTTATAAAAGATTGCTACACAGCGGTTTTACACCATTTCTGAAATACATTAATTTTGTGGCATCACAAAAATTATTTTTTTATTACCAGTACAAACTTTTCACCCGTTCTATTACACAAATTTTTTGGAACGCTCAACATGTCAATTATCTTAAATTACGTGATCGAGCTGGCCAAGGGATGCGACCACGCATGCCATCCATCTACCATATTTATCTAACCATTTTGTTTCTTGACCACGAGAACACGTTAAAAAGTTATTATTTTGCTACAGCTTGCTTCTTTTTGTGGTACGAATACGTCTTCTAGAAGAATCGGTAGTCCTTTTTTTTTAAATACTGAACAGTTCGACATCACAATCCTTATGCACACATTGGGTTATTATGGAAAAACTTTTTCTGCCGCATGTACCATTTTGATCCTTTTCGATTTCAACCTGTGACCTGTTCTTCGCTCCCTTCGAATTTTCGCCAATAAAAATTTGCAGGCTGTTTATAAGGTAAAGCGAAATTTTTATTGAGCATTTTTTTTCAAAATCTAGGCGTTACAATAAAGTCTCCTTAGATAAAATCTTTAATATAAATTACTCAAAATGTGATTTTGAAACCAAATAATGAGTCATGATCAGTTAGAGAAGTTTCCTTCAAAATTTTCAACCACCTTTTGGTTAAAAATCAAAAACGATTGTTAATAAATAACATTAATTCAGAATCTGAAATTCTGAAATTTTCCTTTTGATTTAACTAATGAAACTCAATTGATAAAATTAATATGCGATTTCAAAAAAAATATTTGTAAACATACAAAAAATTTATATTTTATTTATTCTACTTGGATATTGCTAATATTTTTCTGGTGCTTATAACTGTTTTTTAATAAAATATCTTTTCTCTCATTCTAAGCTCTATACAAAACTTAATTATAATTCGTTAATAGAGTTTAGAAATTAGCTAGAACAAACAAACACATATACTGATTTTTTATTATATTACATAGACTACGTTGACGAGCGATGGCAGCCAGCTTGTTCATTTCCAGTCAAAGGCTAACGAGTTAAATTCCACAAGCCAAATGACTGTATGTCTTAAATTACTTCAAATGAAGCCATATAAGACTTACTTTATAAGATCGGGAGAAATTTTTTTTTTGTATTTCATATACAAATTCAAGATAATTTTTCAGCCTTTTTTTATTTATATTTAATACATATATGTCATTTTGTAGGTAGCAACATAATCTCATTGTTGTAGAAATTTTGGGACTTCTGACCAAGAAACTGCGACAAGTAGTTTTGACAGTCCTCGCTGGATGTTAACCTGACACTTCCTAAAGAATTCGAATGAGATCTAAACAGGTGGAAATTTAAGAGTACAAGGGGCTATGTGGTGGGTGCATTAACTCTCTCAATATTTGTTGAGTGGCTAAAAATGTGTGTGGTCTAGCGTTATAATGATTAAAAATTAAACTCTTTCTGTTGATCAATTTCGGCCGCTTTTTCTCTACTTCTTGCTCGAGTCTCATTAGCTGTTGTAGAGATCTGAATTGATAATTTCACCCGGCGGTAAAAGCTCATAATGAATAGTACCCTTCTAATCCCACCGTACACACAGCATGAACTTATTGCAAGTTGATCCGGGTTTGGCTATTGTCTGTGGAGCTTGATTGCCATTTGATCATGATATTTTTCGCTCGTCCTTGCCGTAGGTAATCCATATTTGGTCACTAGTAATCAATATTTTTAAGAACGAACCGATTACATAACGTTTCAATAGAGAATCGCAAATGAATAAGCGATTCATAAGATTTCTTTCACTGAGCTCATGTGGGACCCAAGCTTTTTTGTATATCCACTTTTTTTCAAATAGGTAAAAGCTGTTTTTGGATCAATCTCCAGCTCTTCTACTATAATATAAGAGCTAATATGCCGATCTTGTCCTACTTTTCCAAAAGGGTATCGCCTTTATCCATAACAGGTCGACCAGAGCGAGGTTCATCTTTGACATCATAATTATCGGACTGAAAACGCTTGAACCAGTTATCTGCTACTCTTACCGACACTACATTAGCTTCATAAACGTTACAAATTTTTTGTAACATGAAATTTGTTAGGCATTTTTCCTTCTTTGTAATAAAACTACAAAATATATGGAATTTCTACGTTAGGTTCATTCTGTTTGATGATCAGAAAAACACAAAAAATAACAGCACACCGTTTTTACTTTCAATTTTTCTTTTTTAAAATGTCATCTATTTAATGGTATCAATACTAACCAGATACAAACATCACAACCAATGAGAATTTACTGCACCATTTTACTTATAAAATACGATAAGACTTTTTTCTCTACCTTATACGTTTCTAAGCGAACGTTAAGCCGTAGAACAATGACATTGTCACCGCATTGGTGACAAGGGTCGTCACAACCTCCAAACTCTGTCAGACCACGTTAGGTACACGGTCCAAGCCCCCTCCATTTCTAACATGACATTGAGGGATGCTGTGATCCTGCTATAGGTTAATAGTAGCTCGGTACGATAACTTACCGTCACAAATTTTTGGATTACATTTTTATATTGATAACATCATCAATTTCACCATGATTTTTGTATTAAATGTGCCTCCTGTTTAACAGTTACGAAAGTTCTTAGACAGACAGATAAACAGACAAACTTTCAAGGCTGTTCAGCGATAAGGATTCGGAGGTGACCAACTAGGTCGACTGACGTACACCGGGGCTGTGAAGTCGACGAATGCCGATCTAGTGACTTCTGTTAGTTGTAAACGCCTTCGTTTTTCGGAAGATGGTTAGAGAAGAACCCGTTTATTTATGAGAATTTCCCTATTGATATACACTGAACAACCTCAGCGATGTACATAGCATACGATATCCGGATTTCGCATAACAAGGGGTTCAGTTCTTAGTTTTAACTTTTCTGCTGTTGCATTCTGGTAATCCGTTCTCGTGCGTTTGGCATTTCAAGCAAAACCGTTGCTGCATATATGTCTAATATCTATATAGAATTCTTCAATTAGAACGGTGTAGTAATTACAATTGTAGATTTAACGCGTATATTCTTGCCATATTTTACATGGGTCGTGTCGTTTCTGATTAGTGATTCAAAAAGGAACTACAGCGGTGGACGTAAATGCAGTACACATTTTATTACTTTAAGTAATCAATTTCTTTGTATATCAATTTATAAAATAGCGTCACAGAAACGATTCTAGCAATTTTCGATGAAGTATTTGGATTTTATAACGTTTTGCTTTTCGAGTTACCCTATATAGGTATCTTCTCTAGAATGAAAACGATTTAATAAATCCAAACTTTGGTTTACAGCGCCATCTCATAGAATTTTGAGGCAATTGTATTGTTGCCACGTCATTGGACGTGGTGCTAATGTATCAATAGGCTCAATATAACGTTGTAGATGACATAAGAGCAAGTATCTGGTACATTTGCTATATTACATGGTGTACGTATATCATACATCTACATATATTATTGGAATATAATCGACTCTTTTCGTGAGATTATGACGTCCCACGGCAAACACGTAAAACGTCGAGCGAAGCTTTATTACCATAGGATATTATTTAAAGTGCAATATTTCGTTTGACGAATTAAACACGTACACAAACGATATTTCGTAATCGAGGCAGCCTCCTCTCGAGTCACCTTATCGATTTTACGCGCATGACATCGACACACTGTCGTACGGCTTCTGCGCAACCGGCTGACTGACCGTGCTGAACGAGAATTAAGTGCTTCAAACGAAAAAAGAAAAGCCTATATACGATTACTGTTATAAAACATTCAGCTCCTATTACCTATTTTACTCGATGTTTTGGTCGAATAATACAGATATTTATTTGTGAATACACTTAGTTGCAAGATCTCTGTGCCGGTGTTGCCGTCACGGTAGCTATAACCCAACTAAATATTAGGTGGCAGCAATAGTAGGGCACTTAGTGCATATCAAATTTGGCGAATTTAGTAGAACTGAACACAATAGATTGCGAGTCCATCGCCGTGTAAAAATTTTCCCACGGCACATATGGTCGTTTATTATATTCATTTATATTATACTAATTCGTTTATAGTCTACACATATAAACGAAGTACCACTGACTGACTCGTCAAGAGCTCTCTGAAACTATAGTTCCGATTGATTTGAACTTTGGCATAGCTATACTCTTTTCGGGACGTAGATCCTCACTAAGAACGGGTTTTACGCAACTTCTACCCAAAACAAAAACTCTCTCATCCTTCTATGTCTACGCGGGCGGAGCTACGGGCAAAAGATAGTATTGTCGTGTATAACAATACACGCATTCATTTCAACTATTCGATATCCATCACTCGACGTGTCCAGTGATTCTTGTCGAATGCCTCTCCCCATAAACTTCCATTACCTAAGGTCCTGGCCACCTCTGACCCACGGTGGCCGGCAGCTTCGACCACCTCATCTGTCCACCCGGTCGCCTAACGAGGTGACTTCCCGACGTCGTGACGTCCATTGCACGTTCGCCACTCGAGGACCTTTATTCTGCGACCTTCTCACTGTTGATTCTGCGAGCGACGTAGCCCGCCCTCTACCACTTCTGCTTGCCGCATCTGTGAGCTATGTTCGTCACTCCGGATTTCCCCGTTTCGTATTCTAGCTCGGCAGCAGACTCCCGCGCATAGATCTTTCCGTAGTACTTTCAGTCACTTTGAGCTTGTCTATGAAACGACTGTAAGATATCAAGGTCTGGCAGCCGTGTATTCAAACGACGTACAGCCAGTCTGCCCGTAAAGTGCGAGTCGTCACTTCTGTTCTCTTTTATCTGCAGCGATTGGAGATGTCGAATAGACGAATGTACTAAGAATCAACAACATCCATTGGTATCATGATCAAATTCGTGCTCATGATCTTCAAATAGACAGTAGACCGTCTCACCACTGAGCTGCCACTGCTCGTATTATATAATATTAGTTCATGAGGATTTCTTTGTAATTATACGTATTCAATGATGTACATTAATTATTCTTTTTTTATAGAAGATTTTTCTTTGTTCTTAATTAAATACGAAAATGTTTATTGTATGTATGTACCATTTAATTTATAATCTGTTCTGTTGTGCTGTTTCATTTAAAGCGGTTTGTAACTAATTTTTAATGAAAAAAAAAGTATGATAATAAAAATTTTAATTTAGAATTTCTAATGATAAATTGTACTAAACATCGAAATGTAACAACAATTGTTTTAATTACTAAAATTAATCAAGCAACATGAAAAATAATCATTATCAGTATTTACTGAATTTTTAAATCACTTTTTTTTAATTTAGCCTTGTAATTTTTTTAAAAATTTTACGACATTGATTAAATATAACTATATCTTTTTGTACAAATATGTACATATACGATAAATTTAGATGTAAAAGCTCCCTTGTTGAAAAAAATCCTTCAATCCTTGGATCATACGTCATGATCAATCTCAATGCAATGAAAAGGCCACTGTACCTTATTTACTCAATATTATTGAGAGGCACTCATTTTTAGGGTTCCTTTGTGTTTACATGGCTTTATTTATCTTCACAGGGTTTCGAACCTTTTGCCGAAAGTACAGATTCTCTAACAAAACCATATGTATAGATATATTTTATATGTATAGATATATATATAGATATATGTTAGATAAGCTATTTGTTTATTGTTGTAGTGTTGTTTATAATTATTTATTTTCGAAAAATCGCTACATATTAATGGTGGCTCTAATGATTATTGATAGGCCGTCAGATTATTTTATCAAAAAAATTATTGAGCAAATTAAATTGAACGTCGGATTATATTTCTAGAAAATCGTTTAAATTCAAAACCGCTTGTCTGTCTTTTTAAAATTGTGTATCACAACGGCATACGACTCGTGCGATATATTAGGCAAATGAGTGTTGCCTATTTTGTTACTTTAAGTTATTAATTCTTGTATATGCATAAATTTCTACATGGCCATTCCTCCAACAGCCCTAACTATTTCTATCTAAATTTTCATTTTCATATTTAACAATTATAAACAAAAGTTTTAATTTTCATTTTCATCTGTAGCAGTGTCTTTCCAGGAAAAACGAGTCAAAATGAAATTCTGAGCATTATTTATTTATCACCGTTTCGAAGGTTTTCTAAATAATTTTATGGTTCTCATTAACAATTAACAGATTATGAAACGAGCCACGGATGGCACCACACAAATGGCATACATAAGTCAACTTTGATATTAGGTAGTGTTATATTATACATATTTGTTGATGCTATAGAACATAATCAGTTTTCCCGTGGGAAGTCATCATCCGAGCAGCTTTGTTGCTCAAGTATTTATAGAAAGATGTTAATGAAAAATAGATTTTAGGAATAAATCCGTTTATTAATTTTGTGTAGATATTTAACTACACAAAATTAATAAATAGGATTTATTTATTTATGTTTTATAGATAAAAAGTCTTTCATATTTCTCAAATTTCTGACCTATCCAAATCAGCTCTTCGCTCCAAGCCCTATATGTGCTAAATGAGTAATCTAAACTCTCCAAGTTATAATCTTAAAAGTCGTCAAAATTTTTATAAATCATATGATTGTATATGTGTATGTATGTATGTATATACGAGACACCTATGACATCAAAGGAGGCCCATCAAAATCCGCGAAGACCAGTGAAGTCACCAACTAAAGTTCCCGCTGTAGGAAACGTGGGTATGAATAATAAATATACCTTTACTTCGAATGGAACCAATAATATGCCTGGATCCAATGATTATAAATCTCGTGGACTGTATCAAACATATACCAGAATAGAGAATAAGTGTCAAGTGTTCCATCGAATTGTACCACTACATCGATATAATTGTCGAAGGATAGATATTCTTGAGTATTATTTATCGTTTGAACTAGCAACTTCTGTTTGATTAGTTTATATAATTGATCACTTTACAAAATAATTGTTTGTTTATTGAAACGAAGACATTTTATTTTATTTGTTTAATTTCATGTAAAATAACCAAATAGTGTAAAGCTATTTTTTTGCCTTAGACGCTTTCAAAAGTTATTTAGAATTTCTTAAAATTCCTATCATTCTTGATATCGTTTATCATTTTTGTCCAGTGTAATTTTGCACAAATCAGTAGCAGAATAAAACGATATTTTTTATTAAGTATTAAAAATACTGTCCTTACCAATTAATAATTTAGTATTAAACATTTAAAATTATTTCCGATTTTATGTTGTAAAGTTGCTGTTAATTTTATATTAAACATACTCTGCAAGTTCAATTATATTGCCAAAAATAAGTGAACACCGATGTCAAAATATGATTGAATTTTTTTTATATGTTTATAAGCTTTAATTTTAAAATCGGATTTGTTTCATTAATTCGTTTAAGTTAAATTTAAAATTTTACTTACATTTAATTTTAAATTAAAAAAAATACCATCTTTTGTATCAATGCCAAATAAAGAAAAAAATATAACTCACTTGTGAAGTTCAGCGGAAGGGGGTAGTTAGCGAATGGCCAACCGATAAACGCCTCGCGGCCTCTTCGATTCCTGTCCGGGACAAAAGCAACTATATTTGAAAAACCTTAACAAGTGACTGGGCGGAGCGATGTTTCATTCTGCTTTATATAAGGGTGGGTCGCTACCGACTGGTCGATAGAATCGTCGGACGATCGGTTTAGGCGCTCACCACGCCGCACGAGCGGAGCGATTCTCAATATAAGGCCCCCTTAAACCTTGGAATTGCATCCTTTCTTCTCAAAAATGAAGAAAACTGAAAATTGACTTTCAGATTTTTATGAAAAAGCTGTGCAATGAAGATAAATATGTTCTTTTTCGTTTTACTGGAATAGTTGCAGAAATCTCACAGTAGTTATTTTCATTCTTCTATATTCTTCAGATTTTCTGTTTTGTCATTTCTGTATTTTCAATTTAATCGTTAGTGAAATATTTAATAGTGCTTTATGCATCTTTGACGAAAATACTCAAAGTGTAGCGTAAAAATCTACGGTCAAACCTCTGACTATACAAACTTTTTTATTTTGTGCTAAAAAGCTAATATATTTTTGTATAAAAATCATTTATAAAATGTTTATACCAAATAATTAGAACTAATAACGTAAATGTGAACTACATCACTACTAAACTCAATAGAAGCCTTCACTATATATCATAGAACTTGGTTGACCGTCATCGCGTTCCGCTAAGCCTCACTTGTGTGACCGCATGGTACTTCTAATATGCGTATATATCTCCTAGTTTTCCGCATTTACCGAGATGTTTACAATATCTTAATCAGATCGATCTTAATCGAAAACGAATTCACTTGTTTTAATTATGAATCGATTAATTCAAATCGATGAGCCGAATAATGAACAAGATGACTGTGAAGTTTCCTAAGGAAAACTCGGATATACCTATATGTTTTTTTTACTTATTTACGATAAAGTAATTTTTTTAAATCCACGAAATGCTTAAGTTCGTGATTATATTTTAGGTTACTAAAATATTTAATTTCACAGCTATTGTTTAATAATATTCATTTATTTGGAAAAAGTTAAAAAAAAAAACG
This sequence comes from Eumeta japonica, assembly GCA_005406025.1. Lineage (NCBI taxonomy): Eukaryota > Metazoa > Arthropoda > Insecta > Lepidoptera > Psychidae > Eumeta > Eumeta japonica. The sequence continues at coordinate 93,922 of BGZK01000893.1, forward strand.
TTGGGAAAGAATGAAAAGTCTAGTATACTTAATAATTTATTAAAACAGTTTTAAACTACCACAATGACCACGTGACATCATATAATTGTCAAGTTTAGTTAATATAACTTGAAAAAACTTGTTCACATTTTAGCATAAAATAACATGGACCTTTCTACCTTTGCAATGTTTATCACAGTGTTATGATGAAAGTTTCTATTTTCGGTGGCAGTTTAATCGTTAGCATTTTATAATGTCCTCACAAGCCTTAAATAGAGTAATCAATTTTGATGATTTTCCTATTTTTTTAAAATAAAAACCTAAAATATAATAAATAAACCTAAAAATGTAAAAATAGATCTTTAGTTTGGATAAAGTTGGCGTATTGCTTCTGAAAGACAGTTTGAAGTCCTGTGAACGTTATCAAGCTTTCAAAACTTATAGATAACTTATAAAGTAAGTAAAGCAGGAGACAGAGATGCGTGTTGTAACGTTTATTCTGCATCTCAAAAAGATAAAAATCCTGTCAAAGATTCACATTTACGAGGTGAATTAGAAAGAGAAATTTTGGATCGCTATCGTAAATTAGGTGTAGGCATTTTAAATTATCTTCGTATTAAACGTCAAACATGCGCTTAGCCTTCCTGTATCTCTACGATCGTAATTGCATGTGAAAATCCATCTGAAAAGTTTGTCCATCTGTAAAGCATGAATGACAGTAGACAGACGTAACTAATATACAGGGCGAATGTGCGACGAAAGCGTCGCCCTAGAAATGTTATGTGAGCCAAATTGGTGGCATATTAAAAAAAGAGTAAAATTTTAATCGCCCTAAATCGACGAGCTTGCATGAAAAGTTTTTCGGATGCCGGCGAAGCGAGAGAGATATGCAAAGACGGTAGCATGTAATCTATAGTCTCTGCCTATCCTTCTGGGAAATCAGTGTGAATTTAGAAATAACAACATAAAAAATTTATGAAGTTGGCAAAATTTTCGTTTGGGAAACTAAATAACGCAACAATTGTTAGTAGCGTTTTGTGGTTCATTTTTGATACGAGTTTTGAAAGCTTTTGTAGACACTTATTTGGATTACGTCTTTCATAAAGCGATAGACCTGCCTTCACCAACATCTGACGAAATATCTGATTTCTTCAACGTATGCGACTGAAGAACTCGGCCTGGATCCAGATTTAACATGCCCAACTCGAAGACTTAGCTGAGATCCGGACTCAAAATCTTTCTGTAAGAAGTTTCATTTTACGGTTTTCCTCATTCAAATTGCTAATAATGGCGGTTGAACTACGCACGCCAAGGTCGAGGCTTGGATGGGTGGCCGTCCCGGCACTATGATATCTGTTTTGATAACTACCGATGCTCAGAAGGCATTAAGCCGTCGGTCAGGTTGATGTTCTAAGACCAGTAGCGCTGGTAGCGGCGCAGCTGAGAGGAGAGGTCTTCGTAGATTTTTCATTTGGATCCATACATTTATTCTGGGGTATTTTTCAAAACATATCTATTCAAAATCTAAACTCAACAGTTTTTAGAAGGCTAAGACTTTGTTCAAGTCCTCGTTATTGTAAAACAGCGTTGCAAATCTATGCCTAGATTCAAAAAATAACTAACTCAAATAAAAATATTTCCTATCGTTTTATATAGATGTAGGATGTTTAGAAAACTCAGGACTTCAAGACTTAAGCCGCTTTCCACCAATTAAAGAAATACTCATTTTTTTTTATATATATATATTCACGCCTATTTCTCAGAAGGGTGAACAGAGAGCCGAAATCACAGGCGCTCTGTATATTGGTACGATCATTGCACACACATTTTGCTTCACCGACATCCCTCGACCGTGTCATGAAGGCTCATCGGTTTCGGTTGCTGAAAATTTAGCCCTTCTCTAATATGCCATCAATTAGGTCTGCATAACATTGAGAAATAAATAACTATTTATAACATAATGAGAAATATGTCAAAACAGCCTTACGTTACAGGGTTAGTGGCGTAACAAGAATGCAATAAAATTCAACACCTTGATATTTGCAGACTGGTATTCAACAAATTATTGCCAAATCGCATGATAGAGATCTTCATTCGTGACGCGTATCAACACACAACGTGCTGGTTAAAAAATTTAAGTTGTTTCTACGAGAACTATGTGTATGTATATGAAGGTACCGATTGGCTCTATTCAGGCATCAGTTAAAAAATTCTGCATGTCACGCTATGGGACTTTGAGAATTCAATTCGAAATCGTTTGTTGATAGTTTCAGGCGATTTGCTTTTAGCATAGAAATCTAACTATCGTATCGGTTTTGCCTTCGTTTGTTTTTGCTGTCAAAATGAAGCGTTTATTTTTATTTATTTTTTCCAGACGACAAAAGGTATTTTTTGTAAGGTAAATTTTACGTATACTCAGATCGCACAGCAAAATCATCTCTAGTTATATATTCATTTATAATACAAAAAAAAAATATATATACATATAAATAAAAAAAAATCAGGGACGCTATTTGTGAAGCTTTTATATTTAAACCACAATATATATATATATCTATATATATATATATATATATTAATAAATAATTTTCATGAATATTTAACGAAAAGTAGGAGAGTAACTTGGCTACAACACGAAAATAGTACAGCTCGACCTGTGAGACAGGTGTGTTGTACTCATAGAGTACAGACGTGAAGTAGGAGCTTCCGCGTTTGATGTTTCGTCAAGTGACCGCGAGTTCACGTGGCCCACTCCTCGCCTTTAACGTCCCACCCCTCTCTTCATCGCCCTTTTTTTCCCCCATCAAATATCCCATTATTGCCTGCTTGTTTGCCTCTCGAAAGTGCTATAAAAAAATTAGAGAACACACGCGGATAAAGAGATCAAGCTGACTCTAACGCGTCATTTATACACGAAAATCTTTCTCTGGAAATGCAAAGAACAGTAAAAACCTCATTCAAATTCGTACAGTAGTTTTCGAGATTAGATATAAACATAGAAAAAGAAGGACAGACGCGCGCGGGGACTACCACTTATATGTATATATACACAAATACATTGCATCTGAATAACGGAACCGCAACCGCTACCAGAATCGAAATTAAAATCGACACGGGGAACAGATTTGAGAGCCGGACAAAGGTCATAATCGAGAGTGGCGACGGGATCGGAATGAAATATCGAACCGATGCCTAAATCGAGCGCGGGGACAGGGGTCAGAGACGATAACGCGCACGGGACCAGAATTGGGATTAACTTTTATGTCGATCGATCTAAAATGGAAGAACTCATTCTACGTCCACGCGAACGAAACTGCGAGCAGTAGCTGTTTTCTATATAATCTAAATGTCTTGAAAGTGAACGGGTGTTGAAGTGAGTAATATCCGGCTGCCAAATATTTTCAAAAAAATTTTTCTAAATTATTTTAATTTTCACTAATCAAAAGCTCAAAAACTGCAAACAAGTCCAGTTCGTAGACGTTCAAAGATATCTTTCACAATATATTTCAAAAAAGAAAATTTATGTAATTTTTTCTATCGTTAAATATAATTATTATAAGCACTTTAGTTGCCTATAACTAGAAAAACAAGTAGGTATGTCGACTATTACTATTAAATTAGTGTAAACCAAAGAGCATCAGCAAAAGAACGTATATTTGTGGCACTTACGTCCTTTTGATGAGTAGCGCAGTTTTTCGACAACAATTCAAAAACACTATAGCCGATCATGTATAAAATATTGTAATTTTTGTTAAAATTATTTATTAAGCGTTATCTTCTTTATTTTTTTTTACATTTGTTAGACTTACAGTTTAAAAAATAAAGGGGGGGCACAATTTCTGCTACATTCAAAGCGATTATTTCCGAAATTATTATCGTAATCAAAAAAATTGCTCGCTTAAAACCTTAAAGTATTTTTAAAAGTACATGCCACATGTTGATGTTTGCCGAAAACATTTTTTTCAGCTTCTGTTACATGTATAGAGTGCCGGTCCAATTATAAATATTTATTTTGTTATTTAACTAATGAATAGCGACTTATAGACGCCTACACTATAAAATCATCAATATAGGTCTTGTAGTTTTGAGGAAAATGCCTGTGACATACGGACGGACGAACATGACGATGCTATTAACGTTCCGTTTTGCCATTCTGTTGAATTCGAAAAAATTGAACAAAATAATACCGGCACAATTATCTGTTTAAATGTTACATCCTATTGTACTAAAATTCACATCTGTGCTGATATGGGCCGATGGACAAATTGTTGCTAATGAAAATTGTTCATTACAAAACTAACTTTTAATGGTGTTATTTCAAAATGATTTCCAATAAAAGTATTTCATTCAAGTAATATCACCCCAATGGTTGTTTGTTTCTTGGCATATATATACCGGGTGTAAGGGTAAGCCCTCCGCAAACTGATAGGGTGCATTCAGACATTTATTTTGAATCAAAACCTACTGGAAATTTTCTCAGGAAAAAAAAAATGTTTTTTTTTTCAATTAAAACTACTTTATTTCTATGTAAAATCACATTTTCTGTACGGAGCATGACATTTTTGTAAATAAAACAGGTGAAATAAAAAAAGCAGCAATGGGTCTTTAAAAATGGTAGCGATACATTTGCATAGGGGGTTTTATAAAACAAATCAGTTTTCTTGGATTCCCTTAACTTTCCTGAAATAATTTCATGGGCGGATCATCTTAGTATAATATACTGAGTTCACTCTATCAGTTTGCGGAAGGCTGTTCCTTACACCCGGTATATGCCATTTCGTACAACAACTTGTTGGCATTTTGTAGGTAGTGGCATGATTCCATTGCTGTAGAAATTTTGATAGTTCTCATCAAAAAACTACGACAAGTAGTTGTGATAATCCTCTCTTGATGTTAATCTAACACTGCCTAGAGAATTCTGAAGAGACCAAAACAGATGAAACTCTGAGAGTTTGTACCCTTGTACCTTGTACCCTGTTTGTACTCTGACCTTGTGGTCAGGGCTACACGGTGGATGCTTTAACATTTCCCAACCAAACTACCATAATATTTGCCGAGTGGCTAAATATGATTGTGGTCTGGCGCTATTATGGTGAAAAATAATATCCTTTCTATTAATCTATTCCGGCCGCTTTTTCTCTACTTCTTGCTTGAGTCTCATCAGCTGTTGGCAGTCGAGAACCGAATTGATGGTTTTTCCTGGCCGTAAAAGCTCATAATGAATAATAGCCTTCCAATCCCACCATACACATAGCATCAACTTATGGCGAGTTAATCCGGATTTCGCTCTATAGTCGCTATACATACTATTCTGTGGAGCTTGGTTGCCTTTTGACCATGACCTTTTTCGCTTGTCGTAGGTAAACACTTTTTCATTACGAGTCAACAATTTTTTCAAAATTCAGTTTCATTACATTTCAATAGACAATCGTATTTGAGTACACGATTCATTAGATTTCTTTCAGTGAGCTCGTGTGGGACCAAGTATCGACCTCTTTTGTATATCCAGCTTTTTTCAAATAGGCCAAAACTGTTTTGTGGATAATCCTCAGCCTTTTAGCTGTGTGGTAAGAAATATGCCGATCTGGCTCTACTTTTCCAAAGTGGCATCTACTCTATCCGTAACACATCGACCAAAGCGAGGTTGATCATTGACATCAAAATTACTGGACTAAAAATGATTGAATCAGAGTTGTGCTACTCTTATCAACACTGCATTAGCTTCATAAACGTCACAAATTTTTTTCGCGGCTTGTGTCGCATTTTTCCCTTTTCTTTAATAAAACTTCAAAATTGATCGAATTTCTACGTTAGATTCACTCATTTTGGTAGAGAGAAAAACAATAGAAAAATAGCCGGGACACTGATTTTCTTTTACTTTTTTTAAATGTCATCTGTTCAATGGTTACAAAACTAACCAGTTACAGAAACGACAACCAGAGACATTTTACTGCGAATTTTTGTTTATGAATTACGAAAAAACCTTTTCCCCGACCTAATATTTAGTTCTTTATCAAACAAACAACAATAGAGCTTGTCATTGGCTACTAAACAAGAAAATCGGTTCGTTAATAGAAAAGAAAAAACCGGCCAAGGGCATGTCGAGCCACGTGCAATGCAAGGTTCCGTTGTTGCCCGTCGTCTTATGTAACCCTAGAAGGATACCTTTGTTTGATACTATGAATCTATTAATTGATTTCACGGTTTAACGGCTAATAATGTTAAAAAACGGGTCCACATAGGACGGGTGTTAATGATTGATGATATGATTTTGTATTTCCATAATTTTCGTAATTTTGTATTTTCATAACATAGTTCATGAACTTATATTTGCTATCTGTTTTACACAATCAATAACGTCATCAAAATAATTTTCAATGAAATTTCTACGAAATTTTTCTTTTGACTTCTCCAAGTACATTTTATAAGTCGGTCGACTATTACTCGTTAGCTTGTAAAACCTACTTAGCTGTGATAATTTTCCATTTAATTTCGTTATATAAACTACTACCAAGAATTTTTTCACTCATTCAAGAATAACCATTTAGCTGACAGGGAAGGACACCTGAGTTTAACAAAAATTGGCTTTTTATAATATTTCACAAACTAATAACTAACTTTAATTTAAAAGTGATTTTGAAAGAACCATAATATTTTTGAATGAGCTATTCGTCGACATCCCACATCATGGGATACACGAGAAATAAAATCCCATCCCCACTTTACGTGTAGGGGAGTGGCCTTAAAAGCATTTTTTTTTTTTCAAAATTTTATTCTACCCCTTTGTCGGCGTGATTAATATGTATACCTATTTCAAATCACAGCTTTCTAGTGCTAGCAAGTCGTGGACTGACAGACGGACGGACAGACGTATATGGCGAAACTATAACGGTTATCAGAGGGAAAACCGTTAGACCGGAATGCGGAACCCTAAATAGATAATGATTTTTTTTTCTCTTTGCTTATTTATGTATAGATGAGTAGATGTTGCATATTAAAAACCCACAAATTTGCAAGTTAAATACGTGAGAGAAAATCTTAACTAGGAAATTTAAAATGTATGTGAACAGGTTAGAGATGACTCTAAGCAGTTTTCTATTAGTGGCGCTGTGTAATGCTATTATAAAAACGGCAATTTAATAAAATTTTATTTAATTGAGACGTAAAATAAGTCAGTTAAATAATAACCATTGGACTCAATGTATTTGTGTATTTGCCATCAGTTGGAAATGTTTACATCAACGAGAAAGATTTACAAAACGTCATGCAACTGTGAAACGTAAAAGTATTCATATATAACATTACCGATATATTTCTCTTTAATAAGTAAACTTTTTAAACGGTTTTACAATTCTGCGCTAAACACAAAAAAAAACGGTAAACTCTACTGTGGTAGAGCCATACTATAGTCAACTTGACTGCAGCACAAAAATAGCCCAGCTCCTGAAATAACACACTCTCACAGAATACGAACGCAAAGTAGCAGCTTCCTCTGTTGGGTTCCGTGCTTTGAGTGAGATTTCCGGTGGCCCACCTCCCCTTCACCCTCTACATCATCCCTATCCCCTTTTCATTAGACACCTTATTCCATTCCATGCGGCCACTAACGCATTGGTGACTACTCCAGGGTCGCGAGTGTTCATGGGTGGCGGTCACTCTCTCGCATTTACTTCTCTGACGGCTCGTTCGCCTCTTGAATGTGCAATAAAAAAAAAGATTAAGGTTCCGTTGAATTTTTTCTGTACGTCCTTCTGCCCGTTTCAGGCGTTTCGACTTTTCAGAGATCTTGCTATTGAGCTGAAAAATAAACAAGTATGAAAATAATTTGACCTTATACTCTGTCACATTAAAAGATATTTTTTTTCTTTTACCATTAATTGTAAACGTTTTCAAAATAGTAAAAATTTGAAAAGGGATATCTATCACTCGATCGCTTCATTGATGAGATGAAAAGTGTTTTTTATGTAGAAAATGTTTTGAACTCGGTGGTTCTTCAAACGTGCGAATAAATTATTGTACCCTCTTTACCTCCGAAGTTTGCAAGCCTTCGGAAGATTGGAAATTTAAGATTTAAGATAATTTCATGACTATTGATGATGTATATCCATATTTTACAAAAAACATTAAAAAATATCAAAATCTGAATATATTGTCGATAAACACGACCAGTAGTAGTAAAAGTAAAATTTTGCAAGAGAAAAGCGAGAAACCTTCGTCACTTCAGGTATTTCAAGCAACTCATTCTAATCTAATCTAATCAGACTAACTAGACTTTGTTAGTATTTCTTGTTTCTTTTAAAAATCCGCCTAATGTTTATATACGTTTTTCTTAGAAATATGCTACTCTTACACTCGACGCGTAACTTATGATATTTTAACAGCCAATTAATGAATATTGTTAGTTTAATCTCTTTGCAGAAATATAACAAGAAAAACACAGCGGTAGTTGCAAATCATTATTTTCATTTTCGTATTAGTTTTTTTTATCGCCGACCGAAATAAAAAAGAAATTATTTGTTTTTGACTAACGTTGGCGAAACACAAAACTGACGATGTCGTCTTTACTATAGATTGTCAGATTTGACTGTAAAAGTTACAAAAAGCAGTTACATTTTTAAAGTTTACTTTTAAGAATCGATTCTCATGTAAAGCTCCCGGTATGGAAACTTTATGATTAATGAGATTAATACAAGCGTTAACTTAAAAGGGTTACGGTTTTTGGAATCTACGCCTTGGGAATTGATTTTTTTAACTCTTCGATCAATGGTAGCGTGGTCGAGCGGCCTGAGGGCTGATTTAAGGCGCCAGTCTTTTCAAAGTCGTGGATTCAAATACCACCGCTGCCAGGCATTTTTTGTTTAAATTTATAAAAATTCTTTCAATAATTTATAACATTATTATAACAAAAAAATAGGAATTGTCATTTCACAAAATGGTATCTGATATCGTAGTTAGGATATCACCTATTTATTTCATAAGAGTTAATTATAACTGTAGTTTTTCCTTTATATTTATTAATAATGATATTTAATATTATTATCATTCATTATTAATAATAATTATTATAAATGAGAATCAAAAAAATACACACATGCTTTCAGTATTATAGGAGATGCGTTTATATATCCTCTGCCTATTGCATTTTCAAATACAATCGTAATTAAGTAGTAAACTTCATTTGTGAGCCGGAGTTGACACACACAAACACACACACAATTTTTTAAACTTAATTTATTTTTACTTTGCAGTACGCACTGTTACACACAATTTTTATAAGGGTCGTTATTCCTGATCAGTGAAAACGATTAATACCAAACCACTACCATACTGAGCTGTCTTGGAGCATCTAAGATCTTCAGTTTGAAACAAAAAAAAAAATGTACAAAAGCAAGCCTCCTACGTTAAATTATAAAAACATGTTGAGATTCATCATACGGATCCCTCGGTGTCTGGTTCGCACTTGACTTTTTTAAGCATAGATGCCCCGGTAACTCAACTGCCGTAACAATTTGTTTATAGTTTGTAATGTCACAATTAACAACATCAAATACAACATATTATTATCAATTTGCAAAGACAGTTTTGTGATTTTCAAACGAATATGCAAATTTATAAATTCTCATTGAAACCTCATAACATTCGTCTCGGCACAATAGAGTGTCGTTTTGGAAAATATTATAATATACACATTTTTCAGACATAAGGCATATCATTTGATTTGAGAAAATAATATTTTTGTAACTGTAGCTACATAAAATACGTATGTATTTAGAATGTCACAATCCTATCAAATTAACAACATGTAAATAAAACAGTTACACGTACACATCGCAATATAAATACAGGAAGTAACGTCCTTTTCGACTATGCTCATACTAAATATTTGATAGATCGATCCTGGGATAAGATAACGCGATATCGGACTCGTTATAATTACGGAATTCGGTCTATATTTTTTTTTTATTAGTTTAAAGCGTAATTAATTAATATATATATATGTTTATAAATAGACGGACGGACCGACGGACGCGCCACCAATATTTGTTTCGCATTATCGATGGTTATGCATACTAACTGTGGTAGTAATTACTAATAATTACTAGTAATTACTAATAATTACTAATAATTACTTACTAATACTAGTAATTACTACCACAGTTAGTATGGTTTAAAGAAATTTGTTGAACCAGCTCAAGATCTCATACCTTCTCGGGTTTTTATAGCCATTAGTTTCTACGTGTCAGCCTGACCGAGAAGTGGATTGCTTGGAGGGTTGCCCCCCTTAAAAATGTGGCGTACGTGTTAAAAATGTGACGCACGCGTTAAGAATGTGACGAACACTTTTAAAATGTGATTACATTTGTTGACGTTCGGTCGTCCGGTTTAGTTGATGTTTTGCGATAAACGTTATTAGCATTTAGCTGACACTTGAAAAATGTGATTTCTATAAAAAATAATTGGGACTTTAAATAAGGGAGCATAAGATTTGAAAAGCAATTGTAAAAGTAAACGTAACTCTAAATATAGCTGAGGATTTGAAAAAACTTGGATTCTTTAAATTTTTATGTGCGTAATTCAAATACGTACGAGCGTCACGTTAAAGACCGACAGCTCCCACTAGAGATTAAAAATAAATAAAATTAAAAAGTAAATCACAAATATAGACTTCGAATTATTTGAGAAATGAAAATATTAAAAATCAGGGCTCCCTATTTTTATTACATATAGATATTCCTTGTTTGCAAAATTTTAAGATTATATTCTTAAAAAGGATCGTTGAAAATAGACCGTAATTCATTAAATATTTAAGTTCAAAATTTATTGAGGGTCCTTTGTCAAAGAGTCTATATGGAGTATACAAAAGTATATGTGTATAATCATTATTTATGTTCTTTTTTACTTCCGTTCTATTACGTCGGCTGTGAGAGTAATAAGAGAGTTACAGTACAACGCACGAAACTCTACCGCGCTGAATTGCCTGCGAATGATGCAATGCACAGGTTCAGCGCTTCCCGACGCCATCTTCTTCTCCCCCGCGTTCCTATTTTACTCTACTGCGACGCTTTCGTGACAAACTTCGCAGCGGCAGTTTAGTCCGTCAAGTATGACGGATCAATCAACAGTACAGTAGTACTGTTGAAGAAAACACAGAACTCATATTCGTATTCCTTTTTTTTTTCATTTTGATTCTATTCATTGTCAGTTTAAATTTTTTTATGCCTTTATCTGAATACCCACATAAATATTATTCGCATACATCATTTACGATTCCAACCGATTATAATTAATTTTCGTTGAGGTACAGAATTTAAAAAAAAAATTAAATAGTGTATATTTCTTACATCAAGGCCACCTACATCAATTTGTAGTTACACGTCACGTGGCCTCAAACGTGCCGTACACGCGTTGGAGCCGCAATCCTAGGTCTATATTCTGGTTTTGACGTTAATGATGTGATAAATTAAGTTACGACCTACCCACGGATTAAAACGAGATCACCTCGTCTGTTTAGTGATCAGAGAAGTCTGTGGAACTGGAAAGACGAAACCGGTAGAGATGCTGCATGTCGAAGGACGGACATTATATTCACGTCTAGTCTATCAACAATAGCTTCGTTTCAATATGGCCCTATCTCGCTACCTTATAACTCTACCATTTTTCCATAGATTCTTATGAAATTATGAAAGCAGATCTATCTCATATGAACCGTCATACAATCGTGTGAATCAATTACAAAAGCGTTTGTCTATCAGTAAATAGGGTCCCCGATGGCTAATCTTACAGATGTTGATGAAAGTCGGGCATGGCAGGAGATAAATGAAGGTGGAGTCGATGCGGTGGAGATGCAATCTCTGCGCAGTATGAGAGATAGATGTAGGAACAGCGAGCGTGCAGCGTGTAGAGAACCACGTAACGTCTAGGTTAGAAAATGGTATGTTGCAATGGTTTGTGCATCTGGAAAGGATGAATGAAAATATACTGACGATATGTGGAGCGCATATGCGTGATTGGAAGGCAAGAGTTGCCCTAGAACTTTCCATGCCGAGCAAATTGGTGGCATATCAAGAAAAACTGGCCAAGAGCATGTCGGACCATGCTCATTATAGTGTTCCGAAGCCATTATTACAAAGAAGTTCACTGCAGATTAAAAAAGTACGTTGTTACACTTTTTCCATGTTTTCCGCTCTGCATTGTTATAAGAACTTTAGTCGCCCATAACTAGAAAAACAAATAGGTATGTCGACTATCACTGCTAAAGTAATGTAAACTAAAGTGTATCAGCAAAACAGCGTCACTTCGTGGTACTTATGTCCTTTTGTTCAGAAGTTCAGTTTTTCGGCAATAACTCAAAAACAGTATATTTGACCATATTTAAAATAATTTTCTTTGAAAGTATTTATTAAGTGTTACCTTCCTCATTTTTTTTATAATTTTTAGGCATATGGTTTATAAAATATCGAGGAAGGACACAATTTCTGCAAGTTCCGAAGCGATTAGTTATGAAATTATTCACGTAATTAGAAAAATTGCTTAGGTTTTTTATGAGGTGCTCCTCCTAGAAACATTTATTTTCGTTATTTAACTACCAAGCTAAGTATCGGCTTATACTAGACATACATCATAAATTTAAGTAACATATTTCTTGTAGGTTTTTATTAAAACGCCTGTGATATACGGACGGACGGATGGATGGACGGACATGACGAAACTATAAGGATTCCGATTTTGCCATTTTGGCTCGAAATCCACAAAAAGGGCCAAATTTTAAGCCCCCCTTTGCTTACGTGGCATCATTGATGGATGTCAGTAAAGCAAGAGAGATATGCAAAGACTGTATCATGTGAAAATCTGTAATCCCTGCTTACTTTTGTGGAAAATAGGCGTGAATTTATATTGTCATTATTAATTATAGAAAATATTGAATGTACTCGTAGCTTTCTATGTGTACTTAAAAATGAAGGATGAACCCTGTTTTTTTTTGCTTAGTCTATTACGTGGGGTGTCGCTGTATAAGTATTTATAAATGCTTAAGGTTTTCAAGTAAGTTTTTATTTGATGTGCAGAATTTGCCCTTTTGTGCCTTGGATTCATTTTGAGTAGATTAAAGTTAGCTTGGCCCTGTACATCCGCTCGGAGCCTTATAACTCTTCGGACTTGTATAGGCAGTTGTCTTAAGTAAGCCACCATACGATTTTGTAAATTAATTACAAATAAGAGGTGGGTTTTCAAAATAATAGAAAAATTATTGATGATTTCTTTCACATACTCCTTTAGGGTTGTCTTTGAATAGGTATTTAAAAATACATTAAAAGCTTTTAGATGATTTTTCATGTGAAGATGTTGCAGTATATTAATTTTCTAAATCGTTAAATTCATTTTCATAATATCTTTATTTCATAGATTATAAAATAACACCTGAAATACGCCATAACTTTTTTTTATGAATTTATACTCTTTGTTCGGAAGACGGTTTTCCCTAAAGAAGAACGAGCGAGAAACTTAAGGGTAGCTGTTTTTTTAAATTCATCACGCATAACCAGAACAAAGCCATTTTCTAATTTCGTAATGCGTACAAACACAAATACAAAACCATTGATGAACGAAACAGCCCGGCAAAAAGTCGAACCGTCTATGCCCATGTATATTTGTCTTGTTAATATTAGTTAATTGTATGATACCCCTTTTTACTGAGTGATTTTTTAATAATCCTCTTCAATTTATGTAAGGGTACATCCACAGGGACCTCATTGAACATGCGTACATAGAACTCCCTAAATGAATTTGTGACTTGACATAGTCGAAAAACATATATACACAGTTTTTTTTTTTTTCTTGTGTTAAGTTTATGCCGATCACTATTTCTTTTGTCAATTTCTTTTTTTTTACGTGTAATGAATTTTCATGTATGAATTAGGATGCCAGAGTTAAGATTCCAATTTCTTTAAACTTACTTTGTCAGAATAAACTACTCTTGGGATTCGATGTCTGATAAATTTAATAGTTTTTGACTGCCATGAACAGCAGATCTAAGCCTTTTCACGAACTTACTGATTTGAAGACCCCATTGAAACTTGTCTTCTAGGATGATTCCATGGAATACCGTGGAATTAATAAAATCCTTTTTTGTGTACTGAAATAGTTTCGGAACCATATCTTACATTTGGAAATGATCTTTTTATGTGTTTTTGACTTTTATAATTATATATGTTTTCATTTCATTAAAAAGTAGGTTATTTGCCGTAAGCCATTTTTCTACCTTTGAGATAGCATTATTCCGATAGTCATAGGCGGACTATAGTCTGTAAACTTTGAATAATAATGAAATGTTCAGTAGTACAAATAGAAACAGTACTATCTAATGAACATACGTAATAAGGTTGCATAAGTTATTTACATAGATCATAAACAAAAAGAGACCAAGAATCAATCTCTGTGGTACACCTATTTGGACTATAGATTGAGACGATTTTATACTATTGACATCAAACCTCTGAACTCTTTTACTCAAATACGATTTCAGAAAGAAGAAGCGTGTTACTTCATAGTGACGTAGTTTCCCGATCAGTTTTCAATGAAAAACACAATAGAATACTTTAGAGAGATCTCAAAATACGCCAATGGTATCTCGTGAATCCTCTTAGTCTCCATAAATATGTTGCACAAACTCATCACCAGCATCGATTGTTTTAACAACTCCGGTTAAAACTGAACATTTATTAAATATTACTTTTATTATTTTTAAATGTACTCGCAACTGATTTAAGATTGATTTTCCAAAAAATTACTAATTGTCGGTAGTATAGATATATGCTTAAACTTATTGGAATTTGATGCACTGCCCCCCTTTAAATAAAGGATTTGCATTACTCTCTAAATATTGTATTGTGTGAGGTGTTAATACACGGAAATACATAGTAGACGCTTGCCTGCAACATGCATTAACATGCAGCATGCAACCCACCGCTGACCCTCGAGTCTGCCTCTCCACTACGAATCTCTATCCAAATGATTGGATATTGATTCCAAAGGATTGACAGATATCGAACACTTAAGCAAGTGTTATTTATTTTTATAAATATCTTATTCCGCTAACCGTAAAATTGTTAATTCTACGTACGTTTTCTGCCAACCAGGCACATCCTCAGGAAATTGCTGACAGTCACATCCACCAGGGTGCAATTGGACTGCAATGAATGAATACATTCATGAAACTTTCTAAGTAACACAGCTGTGAACGTTATGTTTGTTCCTTGTCGGCACAGTCATATATATCTCAAGTTCTTGTTAAGTCAAAAACTCGTTAACTCGATTTTTTTTGCATTTCCCTTGACATTTGAGTTATTGAGATTCCACTGTGTATATATATATATATATATGTATAGAAATATATACAATATAAGAAATAGGTTATTCGATACAGTTTCACTGCACACTCTGGCTTTTAATAAAATAAGCTCTTACTATCTAAATATATATTTGTGTCTATAATATTTTAGACATTTTTTTTTTAATAATGAGATGCATTTCTACATCCATTACATTTAAATATAGTGCATTTGAAAATTTTACGGGTTTTCGTTTTTTAATACGGAATCCATGATGGGGTATTTTGTTCTCCATTCTGGCCAATTTTTTATGGATGATTCGATCTATTTGATTGTTTCGTGACTACGTATCGAAGTTATACATCTCACTGGGCAACTGAAAACCCGCCAGCGGCGACTCCCTCCGACTTTATTCACCGATACTTCTAAACTTCCTCTCCTAACAACTGATTTAACAACTTTTAATAGACGCGGAACTGTATTGTAAAAAATGGATACCGTAACTGCTAAAATGTTTTTAAATCGATATGCTAGTAATAAAAATGAGCAAGACAGACAGACATGATATTGCCAGTCGAGACTTATCAAATACATTACATATTAAAGATTTTGTTGGGAATGAATTCTGTCTTATTTTATTACTTCATTCGAATATCTAATATATAAGATGATATAGTATAATATATAATAATATAATAGTATATAATGTTATATAATATAAATATATATATAAGAAAATATTTTTTTGTCCGAACATCAGTAAAAACTATAGGAAGTAATATCGACTTTGTTCATTCGATTCTAAATCGTTTCTAAGACAAATTCCTTAATTCAGCTTAAGGTAGGAGTCGACTGGTAGAAATAGTAATATAACGAAAAGCGTTACGTCCCCTCCATGCGACTGTTTCCCTCATTCTCTCTCTTGAAATTTATTATTTTATAACTTTTCATATAATTTATAATTCACTGTTTTGTATTAAATTTTTAATAAGTGTCTGATGATTAAAATGATGTCTGATGGAAAGAAACGAAAAGTAGATGCAGAGGGTCGCCAGTTTTAACAAAAATGGACTGACGAGTTCTTTTTTATCTTGCCCAACGGTAAGCCTATTTGTTTGCTGTGTAATGAATGAATTTAAGTGATGAAAGAATTCAATACAAAGAGGTATTACTCAACTAAGCATCTTATGCTGCACTCGCTGACAGGACAAATGAGAAAAGACAAAATCCAGAACCTTATCGCAAACTTGGAAAAACAGCAGGAAATGTTTCATAAACAAAGAACACTATTTGATAATATTGTGAAAGCTAGTTTTATAGTTAGTTCTAAATTAGCGAAGTCATTAAAATCATTTGCCGAAGGAGAATTCATCAAGGAGTGTATGTTAAAAGTTTGCAGTGCTTTGTGAACTGAAAAGAAAAATGTATTTGTAAAAAATAGTTTGTCAAGACGAACTGTTGCCCAAAGTATAGAAATGATGGCCAATGATATAAAAACAACATTGACTAATCGTATGGCTGGTTTGAATCATTTTCATAACATTAGACGAGAGCACCGATTTGTCTGGCACAGCTCAACTGGCATATTTTTTCGAGGTGTTGATAAAGAGTTCACTGGTCCTGAGGAATTGCTTGTTTTACAGTGGCTAAAAGGAACCACTACGAGAGGGACATTTTTAATGAAGTTCAAAAGGTATTCACAAGTTTTGGCTTGCCATGGTCAAAATTAGTTGGAGTATGCACAGATGGTGTACCTTCTATCGTCGGCTACGTCGGTCGGTTATGTGGAGGTTTCATGGGAATTTTAAATGAAATAGCAATTGAATTAATTGTACAAAAAGATGATTTGACAGTCCTTCATCGTATTATCCACCAACATAACTTATTACCTAAGTCGATTCGACTCTAGAATGTTATGAATGTGGTAGTAAAAACCATCAATTTTATTCGAATCCGAGAGCTTAACCATCGTCAGTTCAAGACATTTTTGGATGAAATATTAGTATGACGATGTAACGTATTATTATGAAGTCAGATGGCTAAGTAAAGGGAAAATGCTGGAACGGTTTTACAAGCTTAGAAATGAGATAGAAAATTTTATGCAAATAAAGAATAAACCACTGTCTGAATTGAATGACCCAAATGGAAATGTGACTTAACATTTTTGGTCGACCTTACAGGCTATTTGAAAGATTTAAATTTAAACCTTCAAAGACAAGGACAGTTAGTAAATGATTTATACAAACATTTGAAAGCGTTTCAGAACAAAATGCGTTTGTGGGAGACGCAGACGCTGTCTGGTAACAGTCACCATTTCACCACGCCCTCTGCGTATGAAAATTTTCGAACAGATTTGCTGATTTCAAAAGATGGAAGATGCTTTCAATTTATTTGCTACTCCAACAAAAAGTGATGTACAAAATGCTCCAATACACTTGCAAATGGAATTGATCGAGATTGAAGAAAACTCACTCCTAAAATATCAATTCATGGACGTCGAGTTGTGCGATTTCGACAAAAATACCTCGAAGACCATTTTCCACAGCTTAGAAAATTCGCAAGAAGATTAATTTGTGCGTTTGACGGCACTTACAAAAGCGAACAGTTCTTTTCAATGATGAAAGTTAATAAATCAAAACGTCGTACAAGCCTGATTGACGATTATTTGGAAAATTTTTAACGTCTTTATATCAATGGAATTAATCCAAATATCGATGGATTAGTTTCCTAAATTCAAGCTCAATTGTCTCATTGATTGCGGTGTCGCTGTTTAAGTTTCGTAGTTTGTAGAAATTTCAAATTTTACAATTTAATTAAAATCTTATAACTATTTTTGTAATCTCATTTCATTTTGTTCTTTTATTAAATTGTATTATAATAACATTATCCCATTATTTCATGTCTGATATCCATTGCTAAAAATTATGAACACTACTTTAAAGCACACTTTAAAATGCACTACTTTTGAATGCGGCCTGCGAACGTATTTGCACACTAAAGTTTGGCACACGGCATGTCAAAGGTTGATCAAAGGATGACTCAAAGATAGCTTAGTTTATTGTTTATTATCAATGAAAAATTTTTTTAAAGCCGTAAGAACACAAATATGCAGATGAAAGCAAGACGAAGTATGAATAGTTCATTTTACTCAGGGAGCTTCTTATTATAATTTTTTTTTTTAATCTGGTCAGTATTTCGATTCAACAGTACATTTAGTTCAATAGTAGCAAATGAAGTCAAGAACAAATGCTAGTTTATTAATTTTTTTTTTTTTTTGCAGAAATCTTCCCCTTTGCGATCATAACGTATCGCCGGTCTCATAATAACAGTATGAACGATTTAGGCACGAACAACACACTCATATTTATAGATTACACAACCCCCACGCAATGTTCAATAAACAATAATTACCTCCAATTTCCATGGTCAGATCTCGCTGTATACAAACGTCTTGTACAAGTGGCAACCCTCCCTCGCGCCCTCAAAAATTGTATTTCCAAAAATTCACATTTTTACGGTTTTTAGTGGACCCCATATAATACAAGCTGTCGCCTGACTTCGTTTCGATTTGATAGCGCTTACGGCTTCGGAGATCTCGCTCTTATAGCATTAGGAAACAATGTAGCTTCCTACTAACGACAGAATTTTGGTTACCGGATCGGTATAGTTAAAGACCAAATGCAGTTTTTATTTAAGTTTTAAAATATATTAACAATATAATTGAAATTGCAAATGACTATTCAATCTTTCCTAGTTTACAGTAAATAAAATATCTGTGTAACTAGACCCAGAGTAAGGCTGTGCGCTCACATCGGCGCCACATTTTTCTCCTAAAGAAAGCTCCGATTAAATTAGTTTAGATATGAATTAACATATACATAATCGACCTTGATTATGAATCTATTTGGCTGGATAAAAAGTAATATTATGATACGAGTGACGTCATCATCTTTCATTACCCCGTGTTTTGATTGGCTGATTTTAAATGTAAATAAATGTTATTAGCACTTAACTGTAATAGTTAGACGTATAATTTTGCAAACTTTTTCGTAAGTGGTGTCATGTACTTCGTCATTTTATGCATCATCGACAGTTTCCACGGCGCACGCCAAATAATGACCTTTACAGGCAAATTATTGATAACTTGGCTTACATTATTGTAACTTACGTAGAAATCTCTATTTTTTTTTCGAACATGACATACAGCCGATGTCACTCGCTGATAAAGTAGCTTTCTATTGGTGGCAGAATTTTTATAATCATTTAAGTAGTTTGTGAGTTTATTCATTACAGACAAACAAACAAACATACAAGTTAACAAAGAAACATAAATCTTTTATCTTAATAAGTTCAGATTAGAATTAATTAGCTAGATAGTAATAGCCGGTTTTAAAAACGACATAAGAGAATAAAATTATGACTTTAAATTGAGGGAATATTTGTAAGACAAATTATAACGACCATTGCACGTTTTCCATGTCTCAATGCTATTATTTATATCTCATAGATGGCGCTGTATACAATCTTGGATACGGTCAATAGCCCATGACAGGATAAACGCTTGAGAAGGTCCTGCAAAAACATAGGCAAACCAGCATCCTACTTAAAAGCGTCCATAGTCGCTTTGACGATAAATTTAATTTTCCATATTATTACGTTATGTCAAAGTTATCTGCCAGATTTTAGATATTTTTATATAAATAAATACACAAGATTAAAAATTACTAGTTCGAGTGACCTTCAAGAGCGATGTCTGTGAGACTATTTACGAACAAACCGAGAAACAATAATTTACATTGGAATTTGATGGTTTAAAATGGAATAGCGACCTTGATTGACAAATGATTGATTGATGTATAAATCCACCGATATAAAAATAAAGTACTTAATTCTACTTCCATGCGGGTGGAGCCTCGGGCGCAGCTGTTTGTCAAAATCGGACCACAGCCGTTACGCGTTACTTCCGTTACGGTAAATATATTGATTTACTCCGTAGCAAAAATTACAAAATGAACTCAAAGAAGATTTAATAGAAAAAGAAGAACTCTTTACTCCAAAGTTGCTCTTGCGTCTGAGCCATGGGCGTGATGCGTTTAGTACATCCTTATTTCCGCCGCTTGATTCCCTCGTCTTTCCGCTCCCAAAAGCACCATCATCACCACCTTGACACTTGGCGTTCTACCATTCTGCTTCTGCATGCTTCATACACAATTTTCTACCAGATGAAACTTTCAATGCTGTACCGGCAGCGGTATACACAACGACCTTCAACAAGGGGGTTTTCAAAAAAAGAGTCTATTCCTTCCTAAAAGGCCGGCAACGACTAGTGACTCCCCTGGTGTTGTCCACGTCCATGGGCGGCGGTGATCGTCGACTCTCTTGGGGTTCACATGCTCGTTTCCCCTCTTGAAAATACTATAAAACGCAACGCCTTCGTCTACTCCATAATGCAAATTCTACAGATCTGTGAGTATTTTAGTTTTCAAAGCATCTTAAATCATTCAATTGAGTTTTCTGAGCTATTAAACTCCTTGAAAATTCGTAAATATGTGTCAATACAGCGTATATGTAGAATAGCAGCATAGAGGATTTGACCAGGTCAGAAATAAGATTGAATAAGGACCTTTGTGGAGATAATATATTTTTAAAACATTTCCGAGGGGCTCTATTATATGTATAATGTTCTAAATATTTAATGTTCTATTCAATTTCATTATTCATATTTTTTAGATAGATTTAATATGTCGTCTAATTTTACTAAACATTGTGAAATCAATATTTCATTAAACGCGTTCTATATCGTTATCTCTACTACTATCTAGAAATCTTGAGGAAAATTAAATTTCTGATCAGCATCAAAGAATCACCTTGAAAATATTTGTTGTGTATTTTGTAGCTGTTATATGCATATCCAAATCTACGTTGAAGGAATTTTTTATCTGCTTGTCTAAACTGCATTAATGTTCGGTCAATGGCTGTCATTTGTATGCAATCTCGAATGGAAACAGGTAAATGACAATATTCTATGATTCGCTAAAAACCGAACGCTGTGAGCTAATAAAGTCTAAATAATTACTTTGGTGCAAGAAAATAAACCACTGCAATCCAATACTAATCTGAATTGCTCGGTCAGTGATCCTCCTGTGATTTATTTTTATTTTTTCAAATACACACATTTTATATTTTTTAAAAGTTCCTTTGAATTGTCGATGAATAAATGATTTGTTCTGAAGACATTATTGAACTTTACTGTTAAAAATTCTACTTATAGGAATATTCTATTGCGTAGGCGTGTAAATTCACAATTAGGCGCTCACCTGCAACACACAACATGCAAGCCTCCGTTGACCTTCGAGTCTGTTGTTTCAAAATAAATTCAAGTACAAAGAATTGTATTTTGATTCAAGAGATTGACAGACATCAAACACCTAAGCAAGTGTTAATATTTTTGTTTATTGTAACCAGAAATTAATTAGCGTATAATTACTACATACGTTTCTTTTTTTATAGAATTATCGAGGGGCAGCCGAGCTTGCAAACCGCCAGATAGTAGGTAGTTATCGCAGCCCATGAACATTCTGTGTAGTGTTCGTGAGCGACCATATACCCATACACAACATGAGAGGAGTCAGCAATGTGTTATCAGCCTCTCAGATAGAAATGGAATACTTGATGCAGAGGAAAGTGATGGAGGAGGACTGAGATGATGAAGAGATAACGGGCCACCGGAACTTTCATTCATTGTACGAAATTCAACAGGGGAAGCTGCAATTTCACGTCCGTATTGTGTGAGAGTGTGGTATCTCCCTAGTCGTGCCGGCTCGTTTTCGTACTAAAGCCAAATTTACCGCAGTATGGCCTACCACTTTATTTTTTTCGTCCATTGTGTTTTAGGCCTGTAAGATACATCCCGAGATTTATAAACCGCCGTTGTTCGACGCTTGTCTGTGATGATTTTGGTAATGGTAATGGTTATTCTGTGACAATTTCGAGTTCTATCCCTCTTTAATATACTGCACGTCGCATTTGAACACGTTTTGCATGGTAGTTGAAGACGCAAGCTTGGCAAGGAACGTACTCAGAAATCACATATTTATTAATCGGCGGTTAAAATAAATGTAAATATTAACACTTGTTTAAATATTGTTTATCTGACAATCCTCCGAGGATTCGTAATTAAATAGATTGGAGAGGAAGCGGCGAGTTGAATGCAGCACGTTGGTGCGTGTTGCAGGCAAGAGTTTAATTTTAGGAGTCCTAAGAAATCTAATACAACATTTTTCATGCATAATATACCTCAACTTTGCAGAAGTTTACAATACCTGTTATCCCACCTCATTTTTCTAGGTAACCAAAGTGATTTTCATTTTATTTTCACAGATTTAATAGAGATCTCGTCGTAGATTAGCTCAATGTTGCCGGTTATTGCAACATTAAGGACAACCTGTTTTTAATTCATTTACTAACGATCTAATACAGCATCTATGGACCATTAAGTAATCCTACTCACCAATGACATCCGCTGGGTTGCCTTTCGCATGGAATGCTGAACTTTATCTCGGATTGAGTTTTTCATATCGATAAAAAGCTAATAACGCCTCATCTATTGGTCGGCGACCGGCGCTCTATTTTAAGATTCCGTATCCAAACCGCATCGGAACTCTATTACTAAGCGTACCCCCATCCGTTCCTCTTTCTATCCTGCCTTTAAAGGGCTGTACGTTTTGAACCATAATAGGTTGCCGGAAAAAAAGTTCTTAAATAATCTCTTATATGCCGTTAAAAATTTTCATTTTCACGAGATACGTCTTATTATGGTGGATAATTCTAACAAACAATAAAAAAAAATGAATAAAAATCGAGAAATTAGAGTTGGCTCCGTGTAAGTAACGTGTTTTTATCGTATCTTTTTTTTATTTCCGCTTCACTGTCGTAACGATGTAAGACATACAAGCGTCAGACGTCGTGTGATTACAGTGTTATACCCTTAAAGCAAAATAAAAAGCGATAAAAACCGGCCTAAAATAAAAATGCGCATCGACTTCGTGCTAAGGATCATTTTCTAACTGAATGACAAGAAAAAATTATGGTCAATACAAAACGTATTGTCTATTGGTACAGAACCTCCGTGTGTGGGTCCGACGCTTGTCCGAATTTTGATCATCATCACAGTCTTATATAATCACGTATAATGAATGATGGTGGCTGTAGAGGCATCGGGCTACCAGGCGAGCTACCAGGACGGTACAGATCAACATTGTGGGTTGTGTACAACCGGTCGATCCGTGTCGATAGAAGCCTTGCGAGATAGTGTAGCTCTACATTAGGGCGGTGGACAAATCTCGCACAATACACTGTGCTTGATAGGATTTACGCCGATGCCGTAAAATAAATTTTACAAAAAAAAAAATAATAACAATATTCACAAAACTATTTAAAAAAATCTTTAAACAGACTCCAAAAACAACTACTTTTTTTTGAAGTCTGTTTAAGTATTCACTTAAATAGATTCATGAAAACGATTTTTGTAATCTTTTTTGTTCTAAGTTATATTTTATTTCACATTTATTAGTTATTGATTAATTGCAACTTTATAATTCATTTGGACACTTTGCTTTGTGGATTGAACCATGCTTAATAAAGTCGACCAGGTATCTATCTTCATGACTTTTGTACTGAGCAAATTCCGATCTCGAATTTATAGCCCGTTAGTAGCCATTTCAGGTCCTTAACATTCTTAGTTGGAGTTAAAATACCATATTATTCTTATACTAACCATAAATTGTTCTTCTTCTTTATAATATATAAGTTCTAGAATTTTCGTTCACTTCCACATTAAATTAGTTCATATTATTGCTATTCTTATCGCCAAAGAGTTGCGATGTGTTGCTGCTAAGATTGTCATGTTGGAAGTATATAAATAAATTTAAATATGCAGGTAAATTAATCAATTTGAATTACACGCGTACTATGCGTACTAGGTTTTACTAATAGACATTGAAGAGTGGATTCTATCGACAGACCGCAGTATAATGACCTAAGTCTATAATTTTCAGGAGTTCTGTGGGTTTCGTCATCAGTTTACCAACATGAGATGATAACTACCAGACGCAAAGACTGTAATAACTATGAAAGAGCTCAAACACACTATAAATATTTGAGGATCTGTCCCGAATTCCCTGGAATGCCATCATCAAATCCTGAGATGGTGACTGTGGGACCACCTCGACCATCTTTCGGACAGAAAAAAAATAATCAGTCCACAATTGACCGATTTATATATAGAAAGTTCTCCTTTTTTGAAGTCGATTAAAAACTATATGGATGCTATTGACCTATCATATATTTTTTGTGTTTCTTTCATAAAAAGATTTATATGTGACAGTAAGATCAGTGGAAAACAAAATAATTGTTGTCAAAATAGAACTTATCCCAAAGAATTTCCTAGTTACATTTTCAATTTATGTTTCAAAAAAACCGTTGTCTATATCAAAAAAGTCGGCAACATAGTCTTCCCAATCACACTATTGACAAATTGCTTTTAATACGGGCTATACAGAGCAACATGGATCAATGATCAATTATTCTTGTCACATGATTTGATCAACATAATTACGCTTAACCTCGTATTGCTTAAATTGAATAAGTAAATAAATTATCAATGTATCCGTGGACCAAATTCATCTTGTAAATAGCGACAGACAAAGAGAAGCTTAAGATTTTTTAATGTTGACTGCGTAATCCTAAAATTTAAAATGCACATCTCGATGCAGAATCCGTTGTTAATGCATTACTGAGGTAGATTTCACAGAAATGTATTTAATTTTAAATGATCGGTTGCTGTTGTTGGTTCTTTGCCCCGCTGTGAAGTGTATTACAGTGTTGCAATAAGGTAAGTGATTATACTTATTGTGATTATTTTACCCTTGATATTGTCATGGGCACACATAGAACGAGAAAAGCTTCCAGTTTTTTGAAAATATAATAAAGTATATTTATATTAGTTTTATTAAATGTGCACTGCATTGCCTACGTCTTCGTTCAAAGTCCAAGGTTGCTGTTCTAACAAGTGAATATAGTTTTAAAGTTCACTAAGTTTTACTAAGTATTATTTTTCAATGAAATCGATATACATAGAAGGCGATGCGTTTATGTACGTTCCCTTTGGACTCCAAAGACTTTAATGAAATTTTCAGGAAATCTTCAAATTATCCCAGCAGCTGATTCTGTGAAGTTTGATAGCGATTGGATAAATAGATTTTTTTATAACACTATCGGTTACCACTACACGCATTATCGACTACACAAGCGGTTACCTCTGCTTATAAACACTCGCGACTACGGAGGAGTCACCAATGCCTTGCTGACCTCTTGAGTAGGAATAGAGATGTACCATAAAATATATGACGGAAGGAGGAACGGGCTGATGGAGAGGATAGGGTGTGGTAGTGATGGGAGGGGCTGATGGAAAGAGGTTTTTTCAGTGATGGGGAGTAGTGGGCGACAGAAACTCTCACTCACCGGATGAAACCCGACAAAAGAGGCTGTTATTCTACGCCTGTGTACTATGAGAGTGTAGTTTTGCAGCGGTCGAGCCAGCCCACTCACTTTATACAGCTAAGTTGACCACAACATGTCTATATCACAATAAACGACAATTTTGTGTCAAATTTCCCCTAAACACTGGAATGTACTTTTTATCTGCTAAAACTTCAATCTCATGACCGTTCCTATTCATCCATCAGAAGTCATCTGGCTATATAAAATTACTGATACCAGCACGAATCCGGGCGGGTCGCTAGTAGTTTATAAACAAAAGCTTGCTTTAAAAATATTTTTTACGACTGCACATGCGTTGATATTGGCAGGCAATTCAGATCGCAAAACGTTCGTGTACATTTTACTATGATTTACATGAAATGCGATAGATTCTTGTGCATATTTAATATATATTAACAAAAATTTGGTGGTTTTCAAAAACCAAATCTTAAGCAGGTAAGCTCAAAGGTAGCTTGTGAAACATTTCATACATCACAAACCATACGTTCGCTGTGTACAATTAAAAAATGTTTTGATGTTATTCCAAAAATGTCTTAAGCACTGATCGAACACGAAACATTATTGGTTCAGATAATGCTTATCACCCCACTGCGCGATGCAAACGAGGGTAATGTGTTTATCAGCCTATATGTATATAATATATATTGCGACAAACAGACGTCATATTGTGAAAGAGAAAAAAAAAAGTCGGCAAACTGTACCAAGTGAGGTATTTTCTCACTTAAATTTATATTACTTATTATGAAGATGTGATAACATTCTTACCAAAAGAATCGAAATTATGTAAAAACAATTATTTAATATCCTCGCAAATGCAGGCTCGGAAGTTCTTTGAATAACTATAGTAACAAGTTATTTAGGTTAGACAAGTTAGAGCAAACGTAGGCTCTTATGCCTACGCAAATTCTTACATTAGATGATATATATATATCCCTTTACTATACCTACAAAAAATACATCATTCTACTACCCACTAGTTAGGATGTGTAGACAATGACGTTATACGACATTTACATTTTCAATAACAAATTCACCTCTTGTGACATGCTCTGCCCTAAAGCGATTAGATGAAATTAAATCAATTATTAATTATGTATATGTAAAACGTAATACTCAAACCGAATCGTAAGATTAAGACGTAATAAGACTTTAAGACGTAATGTTAAATTTGGCTTTGTTTTTCTTTATATTATATTTGGTTTTTCCTTTAGTGTTACGTCAGTCACACTAAATACACTCTTATGGATTCCAGTCTGGAAAATAAATATGTATTTTATATAATCGAATAAAATATTATGACTGTAATCTGTGTGTGCGTCTGTTGATAAATAAATAAATGAATGAATCTACTTATGAACGTAAAAAGAGAATTCAGGGTTCCGTACTAGCCATGACTGGTGCTATATGTATGCTACCGGCTACAAATATTTGTCATATTTAATTCGATTATTTTTAATTATTTTGTTTCCATTTTAGCATACTTTTATGCAATCGGGTTTTTTAAATATCTTAGGTCATTTGTTTTTAGAAGGTGTCACTAGATGAATTAAAAATCTAATAATCGAAAAAGACTTCATTCTTCTATGTGTTCAATATTCCAGCATTAAAATACAATATTTAACCATAACTTTTTTTTTAAATTGTTTAAACATAATTTTTAATACTTTAAATCGCGCATTCGATAATTGAACTTTTCTACACGATGTTACACTGTCTTTCTGTATGTATTTCTTTTTAGCATTTAAAATTATAAATACGTATAACGATTGCCCGTGGTTCATGATGTTGGTGATATGCATACGTATATATATATATATATATATATATATACTTCTTTTTATATTACCAATTCTCGAGTTATTACTGTTTGTAAACCTAAATTAAGTAATAAATAGCTTTACTCAGTAAACAGTTATTTATATATATATATATTCCACAAAAGCTAAACCAATATTTTAAATTACGCAGCTCAAACGTCGATATAAATTTTAATTTATTTTCAAATTAAAAAAGAAATACGGGACTCCCATACACACCTTTATACCTTATCACACAGTTTTAGGGTTCGGTTTTCCAAAAACCCTGGGTAAACTATGTATTGATTTCTAATCAAATGATTTTAGTCCAAATTGTGTTAAAATTCGCCAAACACAATTCAATCCTTCATCACTTAAACTACAGCCTATTTACTACACATATCGTTCTTTATTTCTTCTAAATGCAGTAAACGGACGTAATGTGCGTTGCGCGTCCACATATCTCGACGCAACAACCGCAGAGACAATCACGGTCGTACATCTTAATATGCAGTCGCGATATCTACCTTCTCCGACGCCGCACGAGCCGCGCTCGTGCGCCCGCGCCGGTCCCGGTCGCCCGAAGGCCGTGCATAGAGAAATGATAACACAGATGTTATCAAAAGGTCAGACTGTTTTCCGTCATCAGATAACGCATCTAATCCAATAATTAATACATAATTTAAAATATAACGATCTCTTAATGCTAGAAGATTGTCGCGTCACGATAAGGCTCTAGTATTGACGCCACCTACCGGAATGTAAACATTGTTTGTTTTTTTTTTGACGTCGCTTCGAACTAGCAGCTAGTGAGTTTGCTGTATTTAAAGGGCACCGAATTTGAAAAACGTAGGTTTATGAAGTTATATTTTCCAGAAAGTGCTATATAATCTACGACTTATATTATTAATATTACGTTAAATACTTGTACATCTCTACCTGGAAATTTATCTGGAAATTTCAAGGCTTGTCCAGAATCGTGAAAATGAACGAGGTCACGTTATGTTCTACTCCAGGAGATGCAGATAGTCCACTTTTATACAAACCTTGTTCAGGCGTAATTGATCAATTGGACGAACTTATAAACAGACATATTCTAATATATGTACATTGTCAGAAGAATGACATACATGTTATGTGCGATTTAGAATAGGGGTCGAATCAGAAATCCTAGTAAATGGATACATAATAAATAAGTTTTTACGACATAACAAATACTTTTTGAAGTGAAACTTCTTTATCGGCGTATGGGATAAATTTTATAGCAATGTAACGTTTGTCTGTTACGCGCCATCTTTATTTCTGGGTAACATTTTTCCGTTACGCGCCATATTTATTCAATGTTATTAATGTCATCGTGGCGTAAACATAATTGTTACTAAGGCCACCTGTCACATATACTTTCTGTCAACATCCTAGATCTATTTACAGTTTGTATATATTACGTTTTCCTATTATCTAAGTTGAAACCTTTTCAACCGACATACATGAACTATATCTCACATTCTTTCATTGAGTGACTCGATTTTATATGTAGCGTTCGATAATTTTCCTACAATTCTATATGGCCCTTTATAACATCGCATTAATTGAAAAGTTTTACCTATCACCCTTCTAGGTACATATACCATTACCAAGTCTCCTACATGAAACTCTGAACATTTCTATTTCTGAAACTCAGTAGTGACGTGAAATATAATATTTCAATTAAGTGATTAGCGAAAAAAATTTTATGAAGTTATTGGCAAAAAGAATAAAAGATATTTATTCTAATTCCAGTGGATTTATCTAATTTAGCTTTATTCAACCAATTTCTGTGAAGTTGTAAATAGTAAATCGTTTTTCGAAAAATGATGTCATAAAGAAGTTTCACTTCTTACGTGTGTACACTAATACACACATACTTTTTTTTGTGTATCATTCGAGATGGTACCTAAGAAAATGTCTTATATCTAAAATTATCTATTTATATATAGAGGTTGTATGTACGAATAATCGCTGGAAGGGCGACAACAGTGGAACATGAAATATGTAAAATGTGTTATCGATTATAAATCACTTGGACAGTTAAGGATCAGATGTCAAATTGTAATTTTTTTTTTAATCATGATTATTTCATTTGCGAATTTAAATATGACATTGAAATGTGACAATATCTGAAAAATCGTTCGCCACTGAAAAATCTCTGCACCTATCATATTTCATAAAATTAGTTCTATGAAGATTTGTCAACAATCAAAACACTTGTATCCATTCGCAGACGACTCAGTCTAATGAACTTCATATAATGAGGATGCTAAACTCCAAACTTTGCCTGAAGAAGTTGAAAACAACCTACAAAACGTAAATTGAAACCTTTAAAAAATTATATAACATTTTATTTTTAAGCGTCCAAGTGTTTGAACCAATAGCGTATAAGACATTGACGATGTCAAAGTAACATTTGAAAATTCTCTAAGTCGATCCGCGAGAGATGCAGACCGTACGATTTCGGCCTAACCACTATATATTTACGATTTTTAATGTTTTTTTTTTAAGTTATACTTCTTTAGGCGCGTTATAAAAAATGATGAGAGTGAAATTTTAAGATTGTGTGACGCAAAATTAACAGATTGAAGCTGCCCGCTTAGAATTCGAATTTCGAATAATGAGAGAATTTATGTTACACTTAATGTAAGAAAATAAATATTTAATTAATTTTTAAAATTTAAACTGAACTTTATTGACTGTGTTGTCTATCCTTTTCCAATTGTTTTATTTTTTTATTGTAATTAATTATTTGCATGCAATTAAAAACTATTTTTTAATGATTCCAAAGAAGTATAAGTTCTCACGCGCGTACATAAGTACACTCACGATTTTTTTTTTGAAGTGGAAACTTCTTTATGCGCGTTGGGCGATTTTGTAGTGTAAAATCCTACGATTTCACGTCACCGACACGTAATGTCATCCATGCGTACGAATTGACAGCGTACGGGACACCTTTTTGTTTATGTGAAAATTATATTTTCGTTGACATTAAACAGGCTTCTGTGTTAGAAACGGCTGAAGCTAACGAGGAAAAATCAACTCAAGAATTCAAGTTTTTGGACAGTGTCGCAATTACGTCAGTAACTGACGTCCAGTACGCCATTTTTATTAGCATTTTAGTCTATGATTTTCGTTTTGATGGAGACACCGACTCGAAGCGAATATCGAAATCGTTTAAGAAAATCCGTCCGTGTGGATACAAAATGAACTCGCTCGTCTTTCGTGTCGACCGATCGCGCTTTTAACCACTATATTGTTCTACTTTTCGATCGCAATTATACCCTCGATTATAGTTTAAACGTTTCGTTAAAAGATAGTTATCTGGCAAGGGCTATTATGCCGTGTTTCAATATGTTAATGAAAAAAACCCATGGGATTGAACTGCTCGGGTATCAGGTTGCTTCATGTTATTATTAAGTGTTGTACTAAATTATTCATTATTCAATAATTTGTATGAGTAAACCTCGAGTTTCTTGCCTATTCTTCTCATGGTGTATGAGCATTTGGAATGAGTAGTAATTTTAATGTCGAAATTAATCGTTTATGACGCATTTCAAGTGTAATTCCTTATTACCTACTAAATAAGGCTTTTTTTTTTATTTGATTTGATTTGATCACGATACCGATCGCATTCAAGATTCCAATTGCAGAACGGTTATGATCTTGATGCATTAGGCATCAACTGTTACGAATCACTAAAAGATTTAAAAGAATTAAGAAATTCCTTTTATCTTCACGCAAGCGAAACCACGAACGAAAGCTAGTTATCATGGACAGGTAACGTATTTTCATACTAACAAAAGGGTAGTTTAAATCGAGTCACTGGTTCTCGAGCTATGAGATAAGGGGGCATTCATTAATTACGTAATGAGGATTTTGGTCATTTTTGACCCCCCAGCGTCACGTAAGAGCACATAAGATTCCTCAGAGAGCCCTTCCCCCTTCTTACGTAATATTTTATTTGGTTTTAGAAAAGGATCGATCACATTAAAACACATAATTTGACGTAAATCATGTTTTTCATTTTTTAAAACACATTTTTGTTTATACCTTATTATTATTATTAGATTTGGAGAACGATTATATAATTATCAAATAGTTTTCAACTTTGTCTGACTGTATTATAATTGAAAGTATGTTTTCAAATAATTGCGAAGTAAGAAAACAAATCAATCAAAAAAAAATAAGGCACTTTCAGAATTGAAATAATCTCCTACACAGTTTATAATTTAAATAGTTTTCAGACATTAAAGGACCGGGGCGCCACTATCGGAGCAGCGTAGAAATTCCGTGAGATTTTAATATTTGTGAAATGGTATTTTGAGTAAAATTATATGCAATTGTGACTAATCATTCATTGCTATTATTGCGTCTTAATTAAAAAAAAAAGAATTCCATAAATTAAAGTAAGAATAATTTACGAATAGAACGTAGTATAAACTTAATTTATAAGCTTTGAAATGTGTAAAAATAGGTTCATTATACTTTGAAAATTCAATAAGTAGGTACACATAAATAAAATTGTAACTACATTAAGAAAAAAAGACCTCATAGTTGTTTTCCCCAAAGCTAAGCTCTGACTATTCCATACTCTATGTAAGAAATCGCATATTTCGACTTATAAAACATTACGTAAGAATGGCCTTTAACCAAAAAAAAAAGGGCATATAGAGATTTTGAGAAGGAAAATTAAGATCCTTACGTAATTAATGAATCCCCCTAATGCATAATCCAACATGATGCTCTGAATTTGTTATTGTTAAAGCTCTAGGTACCAACTATAACAAAATATATACTAAAACCTGGCCAGATAATCTGTATTAAAAAAAGAAGTCATGTAAAGAGGATCATTGGTTTCAGTGTTATAAACGCACAAACGATTAAACAAGCACACATAGACACACACACACACACACACACACAGAGAGAGAGAGAGATTGAAAGTTATTGAATAGATGAATATCCTATATCGATATCCCCTCGCGCAGCCTCTTTCAAATACAAATATAATTAATGATTATGAATTATTCGATTATTTCTTTACACATGCTTTATTTCTACAACACTCTAGGGACTCACAAAAAGAAAATGAATTTAAAAAAAATACGTAAAAATTTGTTATAGTAAACTGAAACTTTGAAGAGCTGTAATAAAAGTTGTCGACTATTGTATTTCTCTCTACCTCTTTCCTGATAGCGAATATTACTTTAAGGACATGTTTAAAACTGTAAGTTATTTTGTAAAAGCAAATTATTAAATTAATATCCTACAGATTATAAGCTTCAAATACTAAATAGTTCTAAATATGATGTTTTAGACCATTGATGTTTATATTCGCATTTAATTATATGTGTTTTTTATTAGGGACTGCCCCATTATTCCTGAAAAATGTTTATAATGTGCATAGAGACATCTGTTATCAATATGTTAAAGTATATAAATGTGATAAGCAAAGATGTCATTATTTAATTTCAAAAGTGTCGCTAGATGACTCTATTAAGACATTATTTTAAGATTTGGAATTTTTGCCTTAAATTCTTCACGTTATGTAATTTTGTTGTGATTGTTAAATTATATTCTATCATAACATACAACATTCATTGTTTTAAAACAAAACATAAAACGTAGGTGATCAATATGTCGAATCTGTATAATATTTATTTGATAAATATCAGATTTCCTAATACAATTAGCCTACGCGTGACCTAACCTCAAAGTGTTATTATAGTAAATGTGTTTAGATTAATTAAAAGTTATTAGTGACAGAATCATTGCATTTTACTTCTCTGGAGTAATCCTCAAGAGTATTTGTAAGTATTCTATTTATTTCTTCATCATTACGAGATTCTCATTGCATTGAAGGTCTAGGGAATAACTATATTTTTATTATATTTCTGTTACCTATTTACCTACGCAATTTCAAATTTTCTTTACTTTTTTAATTGAATATTTCTTAGTCAGGCTTGTATTATTCCATATAGCTCCTACACCGAGCCAATCCTGACTGATGTGTAACCCCCCTAATTCGAAGCCTGGATCCGCTCTTGATAGACAAAAAATAATATGTTTGAATTTTTTTTGTGCAATATTAACTTTTTATTTGAATTAAAACTTGAACGGCACCTTAAGCATTTTATAATGAGCACCAGCTATTACTAAGACAGCGATAGACGTTTTTAAAATGAAGAAATTAACTAAACACACATGAAAATAACATAAAACTATGTAAAATGATGTATATAAAATATATACCTATTTCTACTTGTATATTTCTTACATCTTCCAAATCATAATTCAAATTAATTAAAATGTTTTTTTTTTAATATTTCTATAATAAAAATTCACTCTCAAATTAGAACCCTTAATAGTTCGTTTCCTAAACCGAAACATGTTCTCGATTCATGTTAAAAGGGCTAAAATTTATACATTTCCAAAATGAAGTTCTGACTCCTATGCTACACGGTAGTGCAAGTTAAGTGTGACAAAAGAGGAATGAAAGCAGGATCAATGCGGTGGAGATGCGATCTCTGCTTAGTGTGTGTGGTGTGCCTCGGAAAGATAGATGTAGAAACAGTGATGTCAGAGAGCGGTGTGGTTTGAAGGAAGATGTAGTGACTTGGGTAGAAAGATGTATGTTGTGGTGGTTTACCCATCTGGAAAGGATGAAGAAACAATTATGTATAGCGGATATGTGTGATGGAAGGGCCGACAAGCATCGCTCTAGAAAATCTTGTGCTAACCAAATGGATGGTATATTAAAAAAAGGTCAAAATTGTAAGGGCCCGAAACCGACGAGCTCGCATCATTTGATGATGATCGTATCATTTGGAAATTTATATTCTCTGCCTACCCTTCTAGAAAAAAGGCGTGGGTTTATAATAATAATAATAAAAAAATCCATAATTTATTAATTTCAAAACTAGATAGTTTTCATATAAATTTTGTATTCCAATCCCATTTAAAGAAGGAATTTCTAAATATTGTTATTGGATGCCCACGCATGGCGTATGTGTAGGCACGCCTATGCCTACTCGATGTCATGTTTGTAGGCATTATGATTTTATAAATATTTCGGGCTACGTGAGTTATCAACAAGTAGATACTACTTATTCATATAATTTATAGACAAATATTGTATTTATAGGTTAGGTTATTTATAGTAACTTTTACAAAAATAATAGAGAAAATATTTTGATTTCAAGCGTGGGGCGTTTAAGAAACAAAATCTATCAAATTTCCTCAAAATTGACACTATAAGTAAAGTTAACACTCTATGAGTACAATGTCAACCTTACATCTCCATCATCAGATCGTGACAGCCAATCGTGACCAAAGTCCATCTCGAGACAATTCCAACAAGCCCAAACACTATTAGGATATGTTGTTCTTTTGTAGGGTTCTTGCACCTACCTTCCGGCTCCATCATCAGATCAGTCCAATAATACCATATTGTTGTATGGTAATAATAATAATAATACCATCCACAGAACTACACACGATTGCCAAGCTTCATGTTGACCGATAACCAGAATTGTGTGTAATTCTAAGTTACGTAGTTGTGTACGTTTCGATGTAATATTAGCATGTTAAAAACATATTCATGAAAAAATTGCTGCAACGGACAGAAAGACCGACAACCGTCGGAATAGACGCACCTCTCGTCTGATTTCGTCACGGACCGGATGTTTCATTTCGGTGAAAATAATTTGACACGGTCACTTTCGCGACCGGCTGCGTAATTGTGATAACATAATAACGCTATCGAACTCGAGCCGTTGTCGGCTCGATGTGGAGACGATGTGCTTCGAAACGCGTATCACGTCAGAGAACATACCCATATTACGTGACCTACCTGTTCACGGGGGTCTTCAAAATACAACGCTTGGTCACAGGACGGAGGGGGGTCTTAAGGCTTCATCACGTAGTCGGAGAAATTCTCGCGCTTTTTCGGAGATATATTTAAATTATGGCGCGCAGCGTTCAGCACTTTTTTAAACTCACAGGTGGCAACACTGACGCCAATACGCCGGGACGCCAGCTGATTTAAAACCGATAGTTTTTGTACTCATTGAGAAGTGGTGCGCTTATATCGTATTGTATTTGTAGTAAAACGTAAGCTACTGTTACATTACGTTTTTACATAAGTTTTTTCGCCTTGATTATATTAACTTTCTGTTAGACAAAAACAAAATTATTTAAAATCATATTTATGGATTAATACGTGAAAACTAGGGGTCTTAGAATATATTACGGTTGTTCACCTCGGGGGGTTAAAATTGTAAAATATGGGTCACGTAATATGGGTATGTTTCCTTACCGCATTATAGTGCACCCAGTCGATAACGATATCATAACAACAACGTTTTCTTATAACGTTTTCAATTTTTTCCTACTTGCATATTTTTGTTTTCAATAAATATGTTCACCGTGACATTTGATCGAACCATTTTGACTGTTCGCATTGCTGTCTCCAAGCCGTTCTCAATATTCGAGAGCCGGTCGATCGAGAACGAAACGCTTTCGGGTCCGATTCGCTTCGACTTACGACTTGATTACAAAAAAAAAGCCATCGAAGCCTACTCGAATCAGAATCAACATGATTTAAATTAACTTAATTGCTGGGCGGGTCAATTATGGTGACTTTAAGCAACCGTTTCTTTGATGTTGTGACGTAGAAATAATGTCAGGGCGAGAAACTTTTCCGCTGCACGCCTTCGGCCGATCTTTTTGACGTCGCAACGATACAGACTCGGATCGTTTTGCGTTAGCATAATTGCTCTACCTAAGTCGGCCGCGCGCGCGCGCAGCTGACCATAGACGCGCCGTCACACGTCGCCCGGCATCCATGGCAGCGCTCGATATGCAAGAACTTCTTAAATTGCGGAATTCTTTGTCTTTTTCTCTAGACACGCCTGCCGCCGACAGACGTGTCGAAGGCGTGCGCGCGCGATTTGTGACAGCAAACGGTCAAGCGCGTTTATCACAATTTCCTGTCGAGGGTTGCCGTCGGAGAAACAGTATTGTTTGATTTAATTTCAAATAAGTTATTGAGTAAATCACAAGATCGAGCAGTTAGAAATCGTATTATTGCCAAATTTATCATCGTCTTTTAATTGACATTATTTCTAGTAACCAATTGATATATCCTTATTTTTTTAAAATAGTTAGTAATGTATGAAGTTTACATAATTCACACACAATAAAGCAATTCAGGGTACTTATGTTGTTAACGTAAAAAGTGTCCCAATGTGTTGCCGCTTCTTTCCACAGTATTCTAAAAGATTGACATAAACCCCATTACAATTCAATTTACACATTCATCAAGGAGTTCCTTTGTACGCCTTCGCACGCCACGTCCAGCCCGGTTCAGCTCGCCCATGACCGTAATTAGGTACCTATCACAAACGACCGTCACGAACTTAGCAATACCTCGATCGCTTCTTTCTTTCGAATATGAGACTATGACGTCAAGTAGGTGACACTTGAAAATATATAAGTATGTTAAAAAATTTATTTAAATTTTTGAAATGGATCTCTTTACTAACCTTATTATGAATATTGGCATTCATCTGTCATTTCTTTTTTTACAAATTGGCGGCAAAAAAAAAAAAATCGTTTGTCTAACATCAACGCGAATCTAACGCGAGGAGATGTTCGTTTAATGATTTTCTATAACTTCTGTTGCCATTTAAGCCGACAAGAAAGTTGTAACAGGCTCCGTTTGACCTTTCACGATGAAGCTCCATCCCTTGCCACTGTTTATAACCGGTTTAAGTAGTTCAAATATGGTCGCACTGATCTGACGGACGATCTGCGCGAGGGACGTCCTTCTACGGCGACGACCGAGGACAACCGTCAGCGCTGTGCGGCTCATGATGGAGTCTGACAAAAAGTGACCTGTCAGCGGATTCGGACGAGCTTAGGCATCGGTACGAGTCAAGTGTACCAAATCGTTCATGAATATTCAGTGGTCAGGAGGCTTCCATTCATAATACCTCATAACTAGACCGAAGTTCAAAAACTCCGTCGTATTAATTGGTGTCGCGAAATTATGCAAAGATTTTCCGGTGGTGACTCGAATATTCTTTACGCCACAGGTACAGGTGACAAAAGCGGATTTACTGTTACGATCCCAAAACCAAGAAGACAGTCTGCTCAGTGGGTCTTTCTTTTCGAGGAGTTTCCTACTAAAGTAAAATGAGGTTGAAGCGGCGGAAAAAAAATAGTGGCCTCTTTCTTTGGAACAATAGATCATTATGCAACAATTATTTTAGAAAATAAAAACAGTCACTACAAGCTGGTAAACTAACAATAGGTTGCCTCTTTGGGAAAAGTTCTGAAAATAAGCAGAAGAATTCCCCTTCATTATGACAACGCCTCACTACATAACGCCGGACAAACAACGAACTATTTGGGGACGTTAGGCATAGAAATACTGACTCACCAGCCTTACAAACCCGAACTCGCACCATGCGAACTTTATTTATTTATTAAAATAAAATTAAAAACTTCAAGGTTTACGGACGCCGAGGTAGCAGTGGTTGCGCATAAAAAAGCCGTCGAAAGGGATCGCTTAAGTGCGATTGGGCGAAGTGTTTCTCTCAGTGGTTACATCGACTGCATCGATGTTGATCTCAACGGACACTATTTTGAAAAATAATTACAACAAATTGCTAGTTTGCTCAAATTTTGATTTTGTAGCGTATTTCAGACTAGGTAAATTGGATATTTATCAAATAGAGACACTTTTAGTTCAAAAAATCACTTGATTTTTGTAAGGCGAGAATACAGCACTACCTCAACACTCCGCTTACGAGGCATTCAAAAGGAAAACAAAAATAAATCTACAAAAGAAAAATAGGTCAAGATCAAACTTGACACTTGTGCGTTAACTTTTGGCAAATATTAACGCTGTTACGTTAAACCACATAATTTTTATCCCGAGGTCTTCTCGTATAGACGTCAGATGACTGAGCATTTTTTTCTCGCCCGTAGCTGCTACTCGTACACATTTGTTTTCATATCGCAGCTAAAAGTAATATTTCAACATAATATGTTTTATCATTGAGCGCTTAATTTAAAAATACATATGTATATATATATATATATATATATATATATATATATATATATATATATATTGGTATTTTGTAAAAGGCTCTAACGGATGAAAATTTGTGCTTTGGTAATGTCTTGCTTTTTAAATTCATTTACAAAGGTGTTTTTCCTGTGACTGTGCGATCAATATTTTCGGAACATTGCTTCGTTGTTTTAAAGCGCTAGCTCTTAGAATTTTACAATGATTGCATGAACATAAAGCAACTTTTCCCGTGGGAAGTTATCGTATTCCCATGGTAAACATGAAAGTCTCCAATCAAGCTCGGTTGCCCAACTACTAGACACTAAAATGTCATGAATCACACGTCTGTAACACAAATATGCGCTTTTGTCTATGTGCATAGGAGTAGCTATGGACCCATGAAAGAGTTATTTTATTCACGTCTAGTTTTTTGCCACGACTCTGCCTGCGTCCACGTAACACAAATCCCTCATCCTCTATATCGGCCTTATCTCTTGCCCGCTTCTGGTCTCGTTCTTTCTCCTGACGCTAACACCTGTAGTCCCGTCTACGAACGCTTCAAAATGGGCTTAACCCTCACAATGATGCAAATATAAGATATTGTAATTATATCCATAGAGTACTGGTTAAAGATAGTTGCTGACTATTTGCAACAATTTCGACTGCCCATCGCTTCAAGGGGAAAATGCTCTAAGTTGCAGACATAGACATTGTTATGGTTTCTCATGTCGTACATTCGCAATTGCTTTTCCTTATACTGTGACCAACGGATCCCTTAAATGTGGTAAAATTTTCGGTTACGTTTGACAGGGCAAAAAAAAAATATCAAAAATCATCAAAATCCTGTGAAATAGTTCCGGTGCAAAAATTACGAAAATCCATTTTTTTTTCCGCTTATTAACGATACCGCTGTCCTTCCTCCGTAGGAGATGCAAAGCGGCAGAGTTTCGTGCGTTGTAAAAATCGTTTAAGTGAGTTTGTTTCGCGCGCCCGCACGGAAAACGTTACAGGAACGGGTCCGGTGCAATTTAAAAAAGTTTTTTTTTTTATTATTTTTTAATAAATAAGCCATCCTAATATTTAAAATTCGTTTATTTACGATACACGTCCGTTTTCGAGTCACAGACGTAATTATATATGAATAGCGGATTTCAACTTAAACGGTCCATTAGATACAGAAAAAATTGACTGTTACAAACGGACAGACAGGAACACGAGTGATCCTATAAACTTTCCGTTTTTTTTTTCGTTCAATGTACGGAACCCTAAAAAAGTCAAAACATTTTTATTTCGATTTGGCAAATTACCACTCGCAGGTAAACGATATTTTTCGCTTAGGAAGAACTATTATTAAATTTGTCCCTTAAATATTTTGTAATTTTGTCCCACACCTTTTTCCGAATATTTGTCTATTAATAATTTCGAATATAAGGATGGATTTTATAGTCGCAGTGACGACTAACGGAGGCGGGTCAGTGGTTGAGAACATCGCTCGCGGACTAGAAGGTGCCAGGTTTGATCTTAAACACGGGCGAATCGGCCGATGGATTGCTTCACTTAAATCAAATCGAACCCCTCGCCGTGTCTCAAAAGGCACGTTAAGACGTCGGCCCCGGTCGTCAGCGGCCGCCGGTGCCCCACAATCTGATTAAAAAAATTGTTTTTGGTTGACTAGAATCTGGCACACCCGCGCGCACAATCACTCACACCTTCCATTATATGAACTTCCATTATTTGACTGCAATTTTTACCTCTCCCAAAGTCCAACAGCGGGATGTGCGGTTCAAAAGTAGGTGAAATCCGTAATTCACGCGCTGACTCAGCACGTGTTGGGAATACGGGTTGAGATTCTGGGGAATCTTCTGTGAGGGATTCATTACGACGTTTTCCTCCTGCGTTAAAACAAGTGACGACGGCCGGTCGTCCCGTATGCGCGTGAGTTGGAGAAAACACCGGACAAGCGCGAATAGGACTAAAAGGACTAACACTCGAAGGGTTACGTATAAACGTAATTATGTTTGTGTTACTTTCAAAAAAAAGAATTCGAAAGTTTAAATGTTTTTAAGTATCCGAAGTTTTGGGAATCGG
The DNA here is from genome assembly GCA_005406025.1 of Eumeta japonica. Taxonomy (NCBI): domain Eukaryota; kingdom Metazoa; phylum Arthropoda; class Insecta; order Lepidoptera; family Psychidae; genus Eumeta; species Eumeta japonica. Next base: position 134,781 of record BGZK01000893.1, read on the forward strand.
GAATTTTCATAATGAAGAGTTAAAGAATGTTCTACCAAACATCGGTCTGGTAGAAGGTGTCAAGGTCCATTGTCTAACTGCAGATCTTAGATTATGATAGCAAAAAAAAATTATGTGATATAAAGACAGATTGACGATTTTCTGATTTTTTCCCTTACTTGTGCTGTGAGACCTTGCTTCTAGCTGAACCTTATGATGCTAGGTAAACGAGAAGTGCCCTAGTTTTGATTTAATTTTGAGTTTCAAAAAATAATATAACCTTGACTTGAAAGCTTTATTTACAGCTGCAATAAACTGCACACCCAAGTATTTCATATCAATTTCAACTTCATACCTCCACGCATTTGTGAAAAATAGGTTCTCAACAGACAGACAGACAACATCCTATAAGGGTTTCTTTTAGGTACGGAACCCTAAAAACACTAAGGCTCGATGTTGTGTCTGCTGTGCTGGTGGCGAACGTGTCAACCGGCACTAAACTGTCATGCAATGTTTTAAAGAGAAACTTGCAGCAAAATTTAAATAGTCTAAAAAATTAAGTCAACATTTTTTCTAAAGCTTTTAAAATGTATTATAGCGATAACAAATTGCAATTAAAAGAGAAACAAAACACATTTTGATACCAAATTCATTCTCAAACGCCTTCTACGTAACGTTACAAAAAACCCGCTCAACTCTCTTTGTCTAGTTTTGTGGTAGCTAGACGAATGTTAAACTCATGATCGCTCGATAACTAGAGAATGTTAAATGGAACAATTTTTATAAAAAAAATAAAAACCGCTTTCCAGAACCAATTCAAGTAATTAACCGTTTTTCGATTCGGTTTCAGCCAAAGCAAGACAAAAAAATATGTAATCTACAAATACGAATATGGAACGTGAAGTATTGAGTTTAGATGCAATCAACTCCAAAAACAACTAATTATAGAAATAGGTTTTTAAAAGCGATCTTTATTTTGTTTTTAAGTTACTTGATGTTAACAATGAACCAAGAAAAACCACAAAACGAACCCCGTCCGACGCTTAATCTAAACATAATTTAACGAGAAATTAAAAAATAACGTCATTTACATAATAAGCACGAACGCCACACGAAAGAACTTTCTCTAGCGTGATTCTAATCGAGAGAGAAAAATCGATCCGAAACGACCAAGGGCGGGCCGATGTGAACTTATTCCAACCGGTCTCGTAATGGGCGAGTCGCTTTGGAGGGGCCGGACTGAAAGAAAAAAAAAGCTCATTATTTACGGTATCCGACCGTCCCGGCACACTTTACACGGTCAAGAGCGCGAGGGTTGCCGCGCGCGCGAAAAATCTACCGAGATGGTAGATACGGTGGATTTAGTAACTACCGTCTCCCGATTTTTTTTTTGTGCTGTGCACAAGCGAATGGTAGTGGGATTAAGTAGACCGAGGTTTGGTGTAAGCGTAGAAATGAAAGGCAAAGTAAGGTGTTTTAATGCGTTTTATTGGTTTTTCATTAAAATATAAAAGCTTTTAAATGTATCGAATCTGATATGAAAGGAGCTTAGCTGAAACGATTTTGCCAGCGATTTTTAATTTAGTTTTTTTCTAAGACGAATTATTATAATTGTTATTATGTCTAGTTACAGTCAAATCTGCTCCTCAACTTTATGGTTTAATGTAATTTTATTCGTAACGATAGATAAAATATGCACGGTTTTTAGATATTTATAAGTCATCATTGCAATTAAGAATTAGAAATTAATAACATGTTTTTAGAAAAATCTTAAAAATTTATTTTTTCAAGAATATTTTTATCTAAAACTACTGTTTTCGAGAATATTGATATGCAATGCAAGGAGATTCTGTACGTCCCAATGTACAGTTGTCACTAAAACCAACCGACATTTCAATTTCATAATAAACTAAAATTGCACTATTTTTTTTCTGTTTTCTCCTTTCAGGTCAACCAAAGATTAACATTCAACCAAAACATAACCAAAAATAAACCGACCGTCACGAGATTACTAGTATAATGTAATAAAAAATCTACCAAAAATTCGGTAGCAACCCTGAGACCATATTATGATAACCCAAATGTCGTATCGACAAGTATTTTACTCTGAATCTTTATCCAGTTCGGACGTCAACATTATAATGTTATAAATAATAAAATTGATTTTTTTTTGTAAAAAAAAATGTTCGTCACCTGCGCTACGGCACGACTGCTCAGAAAATCTGCACAGAAATTGATCGCTCAGAATTTGAGTACCGCTCAGAATGCGGACTTCTCCCAGAAGAGGGACTTCGGGCAAACCAGGCCCGAGTCGACGGTGGCCAGTTTGACCAAAGACGAGATCCTGATACTGTTGAGGCCACCTTTCAACAGCTGGAGCGGTGTGATCAGCGAAGCGGAGAAGGTGGTGGGGTACCCCACGTCGTTCATGAACTTGAGATGCCTACTCAGCGACGAGTTCGCGAACATGGCGCTATATCTAAGGAAATTGGTAAGTTACCTCTCATAAATAAACATACCATTTAATACCGACCATTAATTACCCTTTTCTCTGGCTTTCATGACAATAGTTTTCATGAAAATAATTTCAAACAACTTGCACGTAAATATTGAACGAACCGTGTAATTTATTTATTTATATAAACACCAATTACCATAAACAGTTTTGTTCACAATACTCTCATATAAATATACTTTATCGCATTATACTCGCTTTGAGAGTTTTAAAATATATAAAGTGATTTAGATAAGTTCGTCCAGTTAAAAATTGTAACGAAGAGTCGAACTAAGAACAATTCACGCCTTAAGCCGATATCTCATCCGCTGGGCGTTGATGATATTTTCTACAATGAAATTATCACTATGTTAATACTAATTTCGATCGCATAGACAGACAGTAATCGTGTTTATTTTTTACATTAGCCTTCGCGTTACGAATGAAACGAGTAACTTTTAAAAATGTATTTTGGGTAATACTATAGGATAGGATAGGATACATCATACAGACATACAAATATCATATGTCTGTCTGTATGATATATCTTATGTATATTAAATTTCGTTGTAATAAATTTCAGTCCGTGAAAGTGGAACGAACACACGTACAAACTGGCTTTCAGATTTGCATATACTAAGAGGTGTAAAATAATTAAGAAAATCCTATGCAGACCAAATTTGGGGTATGTTACAAAAAGGGGCCAAATTTTAAGCACCAGAGACAGAGGAGCTCGCAATGAAAAGATTGATGGATGTCAGCGAAGCAAGAGATAGACATACAGAAATCATAGTAAAAAGATCTATAGTCTCTGTGTACCCTTTTGCGAAACAGGCGTGAGTCTTATAAAAAAAAATAACTAGTATAACATCTTTTTTTGATAAGCTACTTGAGTATTTATTTAGGTTTTTGCGGTTTGAACTATGTAGGATTACCAATGACCTGAAATAAAAATTTTCTGTATATGGCTTTTGCATGTTTTTATTTCAATGTTCAAAACTTGAAAATCGTTCATCGATTAAATGTTATTTAGCGCTAGAGATTTTATTTAGCAGTTGTTTTAACGTTTTTAACAAATTTAACTTATTCTGATTGTATCGTTGTATGTATTTTTTATCAAATGCTTGTATAATTAATTAATTTGATTTTTTTTGTGAACAGTAAATTTAAGAGTGAGCTTTTTAATTAAAATTTTGAACCAAAATTTCAAAATGGTGGATAATAATTAAAACAAAAAACATTGTGATAGACCTTTAAAATAGTGGTAACACCCTACTTCCGGCGGCAGTTAGATGTGTTTAGGCAAATTTTCACCGTTTTGAAGTCTACTTTATGAATATTTTATCTTACATTGAGTTAAAATTTCATTTTACTTATATTACATTTATATATATATATATATACTAAAAATACTATACAATATGTTTCTCCGATATAACTCAAAAATCTTACCAGAGGCGTTAATTAAGTATTTATAGATTTTAAAAATGGTTCACATTTGCGAAATAGGTTTAGAGTGAGCCCTTAACCTGTAGTAAATTACCTCAATTGAGTTTTCTAATCAATAAGATATCGTCTTATAGCTTTCAATGCAATTATTGTTCATAAACATTGTTCAAATTACTGTAATGAGATGTAGTATATCTCAGAATGATCTACGTTAAGTAAATCTTTCGAAGTACCTCGGCTATTATTTGAATAGCGATATGTCACTTCAATTGATAAAAAAGCAGACAAACCGACACTCCTTATATGAAAATAAGTTTTCGCCGGCGTTCCGATGCGCGCGCGCCGACCGCTCGACCCATTGCCACTACTCACTTCTCGTTTTTCTCTCCTTTCACCACGGCTCCCGCTTTTAATAAATTCTCCATTGAATATCCATAAAATTGTCATAAATTGCACGGCAATATTCCAGCATTATATAATTATGTATGCTAATTGTGACTTGCAAAGAAAATAAAGTCCGTTATTCACGTTTATCGTAAGCAAATACCGTTACTGTGCATGGCATGTTAAATTCGCGAAATATTAAAAAAAAAAATACCAGCTTTTGTATTTAAAAATAATGTACCGTTCATGACCTCAAAATTATTCTCGAAAATACTAAAATATAAACAATGCAATGACCGATACCTTTCTCTCTTTGTACCTATTTGACACGCTGTTTTCATAAATGAATAGAAATGTAGAAAATCCAAAGGTGCACACCCAATATTATTTCCACTTAATTTTGATGAAAAACAAGGAATATTTTTCGATCGTAAAGCACTTTCAAATTCTTGCGCATTATGAGTTGTGCAGAAATTTGAAGAAAATGCCATCTAGAATATATTATTGGAACTATTACAACTCAATCTTTTTCAAACAGATGATAACGAAGAGACACATTTACTTACTACTAGAGGTCGCTGCTATTTGTGAGATCCTCTCGGTCTGCTATTAAACATATTTTTTATTAAATGTAATTTGACAACATCGAATTAGGCAGCCATTTTTAATAGTAAACTATTCGCTGTAATTCTAAACGTAATGAAAAAAAAGCTTAATTAATGGATTTTTTTCACAAGTAACGCGATCGGTTTTCTAAACTTTTTTCACAAGTGACGCGATCGGTTTTCTAAACTTTTTCACAAGTGACGCGATCGGTTTTCTAAACTTTTTTCACAAGTGACGCGATCGGTTTTCTGAACTATTTTCTGGTGACGCGATCGGTTTTCTAAACTTTTTTCACAAGTGACGCGATCGGTTTTCTAAATTTTTTTCACAAGTGACGCGATCGGTTTTCTGAACTTTTTTCACAAGTGACGCGATCGGTTTTCTAAATTTTTTCACAAGTGACGCGATCGGTTTTCTACTTTTGACGTTTTTTTGTATTACGTTAAACCATTTTTCAAACTTAACAAAATTAATCTTCATTAAATCATCTGTACAACGGTATCCAATTTTTCCCATTTTCGTGTACCTATGAAAGTGCAGAGATAGGAACAGTTGCTATTAATAAGTGGAAAAATTATTCGATCTTAAAAAAGCACTGTCAAATGCTTTTGCAAAACGGATAGTATCATGTATTAAAAGAATTATATATCATACAGATATATATATGTATGTATTAATACTTTAAGGTTAAGATGTTTGCCTCCCTTTTTAGAAAAAACCTCACAATTACTCCACATAAATTTTATATCATTTCATAGATAATTGGTTGCTCTACCGGCATCAACAACTAAAAATTATTACAGTTTTGTTTTTGTAAATTAATTAATTATTACAATTATGTATATGCTGCCATCTGACGACTTTAATTTTGAAACAACGTTAACTTGATTAACGGTCTGTAAATTTTTAGATCAAATATTTCTACAGTGTGCAATATTAGAAACAAATTGAATACCTGCAATAAATTTTGATTCATTAAATTGAATTGAATGATTTATTTACATAATAATTAAAAAACGATAAAATAAAATACCTAGGTGACGAACACTGGACAATCAAGCAGAAAAACGTCGAAGTAAATCAAATTGTATGACATGATTATATATATATATATATATATATATATATATATATATATATATATATATATATATATATAAAACATTTTTTATGAAGAAGTTTTGTAATAAAAATGAAATAAAATTAATATTTACAATAATTTTGTGAACTGAGAATCATTATACATAATTTGTGCGAAACAGGGTACGTCTAGTTATTTATTATTACAGTGATTTATAATCGGGCAACACTAGAAATCGGTGAACAAATCTGCGACCGTCAGTTATCCATAACGGGTCCACTCCATGCTCTACGATTTCGCTTTTTGCATATTTTCACTGCACGGTCGGTGAGCACAGCGATGATGGTTCAGCGTTCAGTGCTTTGCCCTGGAATCAAAGGTGCCGTATTCAAATCCTGTCGAGGCCGCATGGACCTGGAATGACCATTAAGACGTTGGTGTCGGACATAGCCACGGTCGACAGCCGTCGGCGAATTCATCTATATGGGGCCAGACTTAACATTCAAATCCTGAAATTCTGATATCGTGCAAGGCTGTAATTCATTAGTGATCATGATTAAAATTTGACTCACAACTCTTGGTAAGTCATCCACGAGTTTAATCCTAGTGTTTGGGTTCCGTACTTACCGTAAAAGTACTTTACCATTCAAAAGTCACGGAATTGTTTTCGTGTCTATGACTTTTCGTGCGCATGAAACATGTTTGTTTGTAACAGGTGCGTTAACATACTTCTAAATCGTTAATCTATGAATTCCGGTCATAGCCTTATGACTCTATTAGAGTTAGACATCAGACATAAGTAATAAATATCATAGCTATTCTTTTGTCAGTCATCCGTCCCTACACTATGACTTATTATGTACTTATTAAGTAAACGATAGCAAGTCCTGAACACTAACCGTGTCAGGTTTGACAATAATGAAGGACCATGAACGTGATTGATGGAACGGAATATTGATTAAAATAATGGGTGACACTGAATTAGCGGTCGCGGTCCAGCATCAGAGTGTCACCCTCGATGTCGACTTGAGTGAAATCAAACAAGCCGTTCGGCGCCTCGAGATCATGTACGTTAAGTCTGACGACAGTCGTTACAGATCCCTCGCCGGGCCGGCGTGATAGCTGCCCTCAAACGTAAATAAGATTGTGGGACCAGTAGCCGGCTGATGAGAATAATAAAAAACCTAAAAATGTTATTGCGAAATTGTGTATGTAATAGATTTGTTACATATTGGCTAAGCGGCTATCTTCATAAGCGAACGTTTAATTTGTGGAAATGAGTTCGAGCGAGGTGTACAGAAGATTCTAGCCTGCCGTTGAGTTCCATGGAAATGGAGTTGGAGAAAAGTATGGGTTTCATGGAAATCATCGGTATTTCAGTTGACAGGATAGTACTTAAGCGGTGTGACAGTCACGATGGCCCACTCTCTCCTCAATCATCCCATTCCTGCACCATCAGATGCCCTGTTCCTACTCAAGAGGCTGCGGCAAGGCACTGGTGACTCCTCCGAGATTGTGAGTGTCCATGGGCGGCGATGACCACGTACTCTCTGGTAGCTTTCAAGGTCGTTCGCCCCTGCAATCACCTAAAAAAAACAAAATTTGACATAATAATAGCTTTTTTTTTCTTTGTCTATATCATTGCATTTATTGGTTTATAAACACAGGCTCTGACCAATTTCTATCCAAACTGACACATTTTGAAATACATAAATTTAAATTTATCATATGGCAGTGGCTAAATTCCGTATTTTTTCCAACAACATTGACCTAGTCCAAATTCTAAAGATTACTTCTAAAAGTCACCGATACTTCATGATCTGGATTTATATGATCCATCCCAATGCGACGCTACCACATTAGCGGCCTTTGCACGTAGGTAGTCGTTTTCCTCTTCTACATTTTCGACACTTGCCAGAATTTCCAGTTACCAAAATGAATAGGGGTAACATCTTGTAGAACTTACCTCCGCATTTGTATCAATGATTTGTTTATAAACGTTTATGTTTATAAACAAATTGACAAAGTTTCCGATTCCCGGTCAATTGAAGTGTTGTCCGATTGTTTCTCATCACTCTGTATATTGTGAATGCTAACCTTAACTCAGTATATTTTGAGTGCCAAGCTTAAAATTGAAATTGAAAGTCATGCCTTGATTTCGGCCTTATTAACGGCCAGCGCGACGCATCTGTTAGTGTGCAACCAAAACGCTGCGTTGAATTAGGGTCTAAACGAGTGAAAGTTTACCGAAAAAGCCTGTTAGGCGAAGTAGGCACGCGCCGAACCGCGACCGACCGAATCAACTGATTTTGAACGACGAATCGAATTCAAGTTTCACATACATAAGTTCGGAATCAGATTGCAATAGGGATGGGAACACGAACCGAGACAGAAAAGGCAATATTTATTCTATACACGAAAAAGGCCATGTGTGCCAGCTGCCTCATTAAAAAGCTTCGTTTCTGAGTATCTGTTTTTCACTGTACTCGCTACAAGTTCTTTTATTTCTTATCTCGTTAGAATAGAATGAAACATAGGCGAAATACCCGTCTTGCGTTCAGTCCTGTTTGTGTGTTTTTCTGTCCATTTTCTCGAAAATCATAAGTTCCGGAAGATTGAAATTTGGCATAATCGTTGTCCCGGCTTCTACCAACCCACCGATGTCGAGCAATCGCTCCCACAAACTTTTTATAACGTATCGGCTTAGGGTCGTACTGATGTACGTCACTCAAACAATGCGGCATCTCAAGAAGTAACACATATATTACTTTCTATAGTGAAACACTATAACTGTCTTACTCTTTCCGCTCTCGAGACGGACGTCGCACTTAAGTGTGTTTTATTAATACGAACTTTTAAACCATAACCGTTGCCAAGGAAGGGTCGAGGGCTACCGACAGCCGTCGTTTTCCAGTGCGAGAGGCGAGCGGTTCGACTTAGTTAAAAATATCATTGACTAGTCGCAGACGGTCAAAATTCAAACCCACTACCCTCTTCCTTAAAAGTGCTATTGAACATTCGACTCCGTCATTTCGTAATAGTTTAAACTGTGGAAGGTAAATGCGCAAATTGCTATAGGCCACTGGCCAACTCGATTTTCATATAGTATAATATTTGGAAGTTCAATGAAAAGCTTATCTGATCTTAGACTATCCATCCGGTGTTATGATTTTTGTATTATATCGGTTCTATATTTTCACTCTCCTAAAACTCCATTTTATAGTGTTTTCAGTATTGGTATAATAATGTAATTTTAATTAATTTAATTCAAAGTTATTATTAAATAATAATATTGATGAATTAGGCTATAGAATGTTGAAATTATACCAGAATAATTACTATCGACCTAAACTGATTTTAATTTTAGTCAGAAATTACAGGTTTTCATAATGTCTATTCTTCATTGAATAAAAAAAAAGTACTTATGGAGGAATGCAAAGAATTTGTGTTTTTAGTGTAGGGAATCAATGGGAGACGGAGAGTATTAACTAAGAGTGCATATTAAAAAAAAATAATTTGTGTATTTAAAATGCTACTTTGGAAAAATACAAGTTTTGCATTTCTCTCCCTTATTTTCGAAATTAAATCTAATAGTACTAAAAAATAATCTGTGCAAAGGCTGACCTATTTCTTAGAAAAAAATTATTATGTTTTACGAATGAAAAAGGTTACCTTTTTCTTTAATAAACAATAGACATTTACATTGTCTATGGACAGCGAAAGCAGAGTAAATCAAAGCGAAAGAACTCATAAAAGTCGTCAGCCAGCTGTTATTTCTTGTGCTGATGATTATCAGCATTGAAACATACCCAAGACCCGCAACTCCCACTTCCGATCTCGGACGACAAATTATACAGGAAATTGAATCGATAAGGGAATTCCCCGACAGATGGTCGAATTCGATATCTCTCGTGGCGGAGGCAAGTTGTATTCCTTACACCACAGAGCCCGTGATAGATCAATAGCTTGACCTATTCCTCATAAAACCGATAGCATCACACGAACGTACAGAAAACGCATGAAAAAAAAAGTTTCTTTATTTGATATAAATATTTGGGAAAATGAGTGACAGACAAAAAATATGGAATAAATTACGACGCCATCAAGATCACGGTCGCAGACCGATCGCGATAGCGAAGCCACAGAGTACGTTATAAAATAGAAAGTTGACCAACGTCATCTATAATATAGAGTATCGTGGTGCGAGTGTGGGACGAGGCGGGTTCATCTGTGAGAGTTTGCCGCACGGTCGTCTCGGAACTGGTTGTCGTGTCGGATTTGATCCTATATTCATTACAGACTTCGGCCGCGGCTTTGCCCGCGTGGACGTAGAATATACTCCTTTGCTTTTTGTGTCTGGCTCTCTCTCTCTCTCTCTCTCTCTCTCGTTATACCGATCCTGGTCTTGTTTTCGATTTCAATCCGCAGGTCCATTATTAAATGTGAATTAAGTTGGGAAATTGGGAATCCCACTAAAACTATGCATTTTAACGGAACAAAAAATTCAGAAGACATTTCAGTATTAAAGGAATCCACATACCAAATTTTATTCGATTCATTTTACCGATTTCGTGTTAATTGTTATATTTCAAAGGAACCGTGTATCGGAAAAATACACGGTTCCTTTGAAATATTAGCCCATATCACTATCTGGTCCTTAAACAGCCTTATGCTAAAACCGCGTCGATTCGTGGGCCCACTGCTGCTTGAAGAAAAAAACAAACGAACAAACCGACAAACATATTTTCTTGTCTACAAAAACAGTAGCAGTTTAAAATGGCGCATGGGGTTAACGTCCATTGCATTCGAGTTTTGCATCAAACCGAAAAAGTGTTTTAAAAACTTTGCTTTATTATTTAAACAATTTATGTAATCACAAAACAATGCATCTGACTTTTATTGCTGTATGTACGTAATATGAGAATAGGTTGGACGAATATAGGATATAGCATATAATAAGAGAGTCCTAGCCTTGTATGATACACTAACTTTTGTCCGCGGCTCTACCGCGTGGAAATCTTTATAATATACTAGCTTTTGTCCGCGGCTCTACCGCGTAGAAATCGAACGAATATTTTTTCATCTTTAATATCGATCGATCACGGTGTCTACCATAATCCCGAAGTTGTTCCTTTTTTCGTATCCACTGCTGTTCAAAATTATTCACGCAGAGCTCAAGCGCGTGGACATAAAGCGATTTTATTCATTATTTCTCCGATTCCATACCAAAATAACCCATATTAATAATAATAATAATAATATAAACTCACGCCTATTCCCCAGAAGGGCAGTCAGAGGCTAGACTTCCACATGGTACGACCTTTGCGCATTTCCCCTCCCCCGCTGACATCCCATATCCTTTCATGGAAATACGTGATGCTGCTTTTTTTATTATGACACCATCTCACTTACGCTCTCGACCCCGATCCCGATCCTGCTCGCGATTCTGAAACCGAACCTAATTCGAACTGGAACTTCTCTTGAACATTGCTATTGTCAATAACCGATCTGCGTTATTGAACTGTTCGTTCTAAAATCACGCAAGCCAAGCAGCGAGAAAAGCTTAGTATTTTTTTTATAAATTACAATCTAAGCGTTATTCCGATGTATAAACTAAATTACTGTGCTGTTTAAGATAATTCTGTACAACCGTTGTAGCGTGATCGACTAACAGACATACAAACAGACAAATTTTGATATTTACAATACAGTAAAATATTAGTAGAATAACGCAAAGCTTCTAGGAAAATATCGGTATTTTTCTAGAAATCGATGTATGGTTCTACTTTACTGATGTATCTATACCATGGCGAAGTGATGCTTTTTGTCCTCTGTGGGTACCGGGCAACGCGCAGCACGGGGAGAATTCGTGGAAATAACGCGTCTTTTTCGATTTCAGGTTGGCAGCAATCATTTAGTGATGCAGACAGCGAAGAACATACTATACGGAGACAAATCGAATCTCCAACCGTGGGGTCTCATAATACTGCTTCTATCGAAATGCGCCAGAGCCAATCAGAGAATTCAGAACAAGACCATAGAGGAAAACCAAAGAGTGCTGGCCGAATTGACGGAAATGATCAGGACAGGTCACCTCATACACAAAGGAGTTGTCAATGTGCCTTTTGCCAAAAGGTCCAAAGACACGGAATCGGCTATATTTGGGAACAAAATTGCCATTTTATTGGGAGACTATTTGCTGGTGACCGCTAATGGCATGCTGGCGGGCTTGAAAAACCAGGATCTGTCGTACATAATCTCATCAGCTCTCAGAGACCTTTCAGAAGGTGAGTTCTTCGGCGAAAGGGACGAACAGAATATGCCTTTGCCTGGTAAGCCTAAAAGGAATATTGCGAACGATGTGTACGATTTAAATTTCGACACCACCTGTTTAGAAATAGAAGACGTCCTGGGAAATCCCCGGCGAGAATGGACAGTTAGAGCTGTTTTTAACGGAGCTAGCCTGCTAGGTAGAGGGTGTCAGGGTGTCATGCTGCTGAGCAAGCAGTCGAGGGAGATGCAAAATTATGCTTACCACTTCGGCTGCCATTTGGGGCTGGCTTGGCAGGCCGCCACGGAGCTACAACAGCTTACCTCCGACAGCAAAGAACAGTTCAGCTTAGCCAGCGCTCCGGTGCTTTACGCTTTAGAGGAAAACCCCGAACTGTACAAAGTCATAGAACAAGCTAAGGGCGACGTCAAGGACGTCGACTATGAGGATATGAAATTCAACATACTCAAAACGGACGCTGTCGAGAAAACCCAGGCCTTGTACGACGATCACGCGGAACAGGCCACGAAATTCGTGGAAAGTATAGGACAAAACGAATCTACGGATATGATAAAAAAATTAATCAACACTTACTGATTAGTATATATGTATGTATCTATTAATGTTTTTTGAATAATTTAGCGCAAATCCACAAATTAAGACCTAATAATGATGTAATAATACAGCAAAATATTTATTTACTACGTAAGAGATACTGGCAACATTTCATTTTATAGTAATTTTATGTCTGTGTAAATCTTTAAATATTGGTTTGATGCGCAAAAGACGTGAAAAACTTTGAACTTTCTTGTTGTAACAGACAAATGCCTAATTTGTGGCAACGCTATAGTAATTTTTGAGTATAATATTTAGCGATTTGTGTATTTTTAAACCGAATCTTTATTTTGATCATTTTATTTTTATTTTTGTATTTAGTATATACATAGTTCCCTATAATCAATTAAATTTTCTATTTTACATTTTTAATTGTTAATGCCATTAGCTCGTAGTATTTATGACTTAAAAATGTTTTTCAAACTAGACGTATCTACCTACGTGTAGTGAATTAGTTACTTAGTGATTGTTGTTTTGTTGATAATATTATTCTAATTTTAAGTCTAATATTAAAAGAGTATTATTTTTAAATAGTTTTATTTCTTTTCACTTGTACATTTTTTTTTTCTATATTCATAAAAAAAGCCTGATCAGCACACCGACGGTTCCGTATAACGAATAATATGCGCCATTTCGTTAATGGATTACAATTACTTATACAAGTTGAAGAAGTTTATTTAAGGAAATCTTCACTCTAGTCTTTCTACGTGTGTAATAGATATATAAATCAGCTTTTCTATGGTTCCGAATTATTTTAGTTAATTAAATTGGCAGACTTCGTTGCTAAAAGACGCAATATTTTCAACAAGATAAAAGAAAAATTCATTGCGAGTTTTAAATAGTGCCTTTTCAAATGAACTTACCGATGCGGTGCTTAAAATAAAATGTTTAATATTCGGCCTGCATTTTGTACATGTCTTACAGAATTGAATAAAAATCTATAGGACATTAGAAAAATTATGAAATTGTAATTTTTTAAGTATTTTTTTTTGTACAAAAGCATTATTTAATAAAATGTTCCTTACGAAAGTCGTCGACTATCAATCACAAATTGAATGTACCACAAAAGATAATAATAACGAAATTTAAGATAAAAACCTTATCGTTAGTTTACAAGTTAGAAGTATACCAGTACTTATTGACACGGCTTTTAATATATCCTTTTCTGTTTTATTAAGTGTATTGAGTTTTATAGTTACGATTTTCGAACAAAACTTTAATATACTTCAATCAACATAAATTATGCCAGCACGTCCGGCGGACACAAAGGGATGTAGTCATACAAAGAAAACGAATGCACTGACGTCATCTTTATTTTCAAATTATATATTGCCTATCATCAGAGGCGTGCGCACAGATCCAAGCAGGGTATGCAAAGCCAAAAAAAGTCACTAGTTTCCGCATTGTTACGGTTGGTGGCCCACCGACGCAACGGTAAGTATGTAAATTTATATTTTGCATGACCGAAACAATGCTGAAACTGGAGCTTTGCATGCCCTGTCTGAATCTCTGCGCACGCCCCTACGGCTTTAATTGTATATAGCTTCGTACAAAAAAAACAAGCTAAAACATTCCAAAATTATCGTCAAAACACTATGGTTTATCGATGCCGTTTTTAAATTAGTTATGTACAAGGTGGAGGCCGGATATCCATCCATTCTACAGAATCATTGCTTAATTTTTTTGTATTTATAAATTAAAATAATTTCTTTTGTATGTTAAATCGAAACCACTGAAGCTACAGATGTCAAACCTAAGATTTTAGGTATTTATGGGAACAAAGAAAAAAATACAAACATTGTTTTATTTTAGTTAATGACATGCTTTTAAATGTCACCCAAAAAAAAAGTAAAATAATGGTTGAAATTTTATATAAAAAAACGAAACCGATGAAGCAAAAAAAAAACTTATATTTAGCTGGTTATTATAAATGGAAAATAACGACATATATCATTTTTGGAAAAGTAGCTCTAAGAGGGTGAATATAGAGATGAAATGTTTTATGAAAAGCGCTATATATATATGTGTATAGGTATGTATTCTGTTCGTTTTTTTTATGTGTTTGCTTATACCATCCATTTGGTCCTTGAGGTTCTTGGAAGTTTTCCTCATAGTTCCTCAACTAGAGATATTGAAAATTCTATCGCTCATAAAAAGCTACGCTATCCCCGGAATAATACAGGGCAAATTTTATTTTGCTACTACTTGCATTTGCTGCGTCTACGTCTTAATCAGAAACGGTAGCAGAATCGAGATTAATTTCATTTTTTTCCTAGTTGTTCCTTTTCTATTTAGATCTATTTCAATGTGATCAGATACTTTCGTCTTTCGGTAAACATCACATGTATACACAACGTCTCTGGATTTATCTGGCCCTTCATCATACTGTAGGAAAGTTTGTGGTTTGCCCGAAATTATCAAACAATCGTCTGTTGTACCATTCTTTTATTTCATTCTTTTGTATTTTCACACATTCTTTAGCTTTCATTTTTGCATCTTTTATGCCCTTTCAAACTCTTATCTTTCAAACTGTCCCTTCTTTGCACTCTATGGTTGACCTTTGTTGATAATAAATTCTAAATTACGAAATATTTCATCAAAAAAATCATGAAAAGTGCAATGCGAACATTAATATTAAGAGCTCATGATTTAATAGACCTATTTTGATACTTAAACGAAGCTATAAACTTGCTTGCGAGATAATGTGTTTTCTTTTTAATCACCTTAATCTATATACATATATAATATATGTGTGTGTGTGCGTGTGTATATATATAAAGATTCGTATTATAATATAGAGAAGCTCTAAGAAAGGATTTCCTAATCGTTACTAATAAAAAAACAATGAAAATTGAGGAATTCCGTCGACTCCTCATGGATTCTATCAGTGCTTAGCTAGTACTACATCATTAGTTCAATTCAAGAAGGTGCATTTTGAAGAGCATAAGTCACTTAACGACCTGTACGAAATCAAATCCGGATCTGTGAAATAATTATCATTGAGGAGTTCCAGCGGTCGTCTGTTGTTATCATCAGTTCCACTTCATCAAATAATACTCAATAAATGCGTGAGCTCAAATTGCTACACTTGGGGCTATAATATTTGAGGAGTTGCGTCGACTACTCATCAACAAATCCTGACCTCACAAAAATTAATCCAACTTGATAGTACATTCTCTTAACTGAAAGAAACTAATGAAATCGGTTAATAAATGACGGAGTTCTAAGTTAACAACATTTAACAGAACATTCTGATTTAAAACTTCCTCTTATTTTGACGTCGTTTAAAAGGACTACATGTTGTGCATTACCTCGCCGGTCGTATCTAAGATTGCTAAGTATGTAAAATAATTTCATTTTAAATAATAAAAATGGGTCTATCATGCGACTATAATTTTTTGAGCCATAAATCTAGGCAATATTAGAAGAACCATCTGTCAGTTGAATGAAATAAAATTCTAATATCATATTTAAATATAAAGAATTTAGTAATACATAAATTTCCACAAAAATCCAGCTCACAATATTTTTTGTGTTGCTAATGCCCATTTTTTTTTCTTTAATTTTCTAAAAACGATAAAATACTATACTATAATACAATATACTAATAATGCACTATATTATAATGTCACTGTGGAAAAATTCAATATACACGTAATATAAAAACCAGCCAAGTGCGTGTCGGATTACGCGCAATGTAGGGTTCCATAATTGTCCCTCAAAGTATATGGACTTAGAAGGAGACATTTCGTTTGATATTACGAACCTATTTATTGAGTTCCCCGTTTAACGGTTAACAACGTTCAAAACGGGCCCACATAGGACGAGCGTTAATGATGTTATGATTTTATTTTTACATAATTTTACAGGATTCATAAACGTATATTTACTACCTGTTATACGACCAACAACGTCACCTAAATAAGTTTCAATGGACTTTGTATGAAATATTGCTTTTTACTTCTCCAAGCACATTTTATAAGTCCGTCGACTGTTACTCGTTAACTTGTAAAATCTACGTTGCTTTGCATAGGTTTGCCTTTTAACTTCGTTGTCACCACTGACTTGAATTTGTCTCACATTTATTTTAATAATCGTGGGAGGGGGGCACTTGACTATAATAACTAATAAATATAGTTTAAAAACTAAAAAACACGCTTTTATAGTGGAATAAACTAAAAAGTAGAAAATAATTTGAATATAGAAATCAATTAATGAACCAACAATAAATATTATTATTGTGAAAAAAGTGTGGGGCGCTTTTCAAGAACGGACAAACATGTAGCACCCCACGCTTTTTTCACAATATATTTGTTGGTTCATCTGATTTCTATTCCACTATTCTAAATTTTTTTACAACTATGTTATTAACCACCTTTTAGCGTTCGATAATAAAATTTGAGGTGTCAAATTTCAAAATGAGACTGAACAGGTAGTATAGAGAATCTCCAACAGAGGGCGGACAGTAGTCAGATTTGTTTTGAACTAAAGAGAAAATTTGCAGTGATAAATTCTAAAAACAATTCAGACTTTAACGTTTTATTTGAAATTGAATTTAATATTCATTCAAATTGAATTTAATATTCATTCAAATTGAATTTAATATTAATTCAATTAGAATGTTTTTGATTGTATGATTTTATTCTAAATTTATTTCTTAATTATCATGTGTCCAGCATCTTATTTATTATAGCCTTTTGATTGTCGGAAATACTTAAGTATTTATTATTTTACCACATTTAGGAGGATTTATAGGACAAGTTTGGAGTCAGCAGTCCAAAGGAGAGTTACAAACATACATACATACATACATACAGGTGAAGTTAATAAAAGCGTGTTAAAAATTAATACTTTTGGAGTTTAGTATTTCGCAAACGGCGCCCTAAAGCGAAAAATAGTTTTTAAAAACCCACAATGCTTTTGAATGAGCTCCCCAATGATGTTCCAGACCTTGGGACAGACGAGAAAAAAATTCATCACCACACCACGTCACGTGTGGGAGAGACACTAAAAAATTGTGTTTCATGAATTCATTCTACCACTTTATTGATTCGATCAATGTGTATACCTATGGCAAATCACAGCTTTCTACGTGTGCAATGAGTCTCTGAGCTAAACCGCGTACAGACAGACAGACGGACGGATATGGCGAAACCATAAGGGTTTCTCGTTCACTGCGGAACCCTTATAGTTAATAATTAGAAATTAGTTAACGGAAGCTAACGGCTGGAAGAAAGATTTTTGGCAATTATTCCATTGTTAAATTCTTTATACATATATACGCCCTTCAAGATCATATCGTGGGAAGGTTTCTCTAATGCCAAATCCTGGACTTCATAAAATGAGTATTTTTACTAATCTCCGCACATGTTGACCTACTGACCGATCTGTTTATATTATACATGTGGATTCTCCTGGATGGATCGATGCAATAAAAATAGATTACGAACTTTTCCGCTCAAACACTTTTGGATAAATCATTGGCGATCGATCGATTTATCCAGCCTTTATCATCGCGCGTAGTAGATAGCAACCGGATCGTTCAATTTTATTTTTTTTTAGTAGATCTTAATATCGATAGACCCGTTTAACAATATAATAAGTAGCTATTCAGTCAAATTTGATTGAGGATCATGTTTTGAATTCTTATACTTTACATATGTTTTGATATTTTTTTTGTGTTTTTGTTTTTTTTTTTTAAAGTTTAGCTATTCTTTTTTGTGATTAAAGCTTGTCATTATGCATGCATATCCCATTCGTTATGCGTAGAGCATTAGGGCATATGTAGACCAATGTTAATGTTTTACACTCCTTTTTGACCGTTGGGTATTTTAAAAAAGATGTAATCTTGATGAGAAATCGCTTATAACGTGTTTTTCATTGCAAATACGAGTTAATCGTTCTCAGCAAAACGAAATTAATACCAAATGATTTTTGGACAATATGTTTTATTATGGTATCGCATATCGGAATGTTATACCACCTTCAAAATACTCCGGGAAGTAGGCGTCTCATCTGAAAACCACGAGGTATTGGTGTGTTGATCTTAATTACCCTGGTATTTCTCAATATTATAAGACCTGCGAAGGTCGGCAATGGACTGGAACCACTAAGGATAATGTGGCTATTTTTTAAAACGGCTAACTGAAGAATACCGACATATCGCCTGTTAGGAGATTTAAGGTCATCCAGCAATTGAAATTAATCAAATTCGTTGATATATGTAGTATAATTTCCAGTATCAAAAGCACTAGCATCAAAAATGATCCTAAAACTTACCTATACTGTTTGAGGCCCCTACATTATATTCAGAATAACACATCGCGTGGTTTGGTTAGTTTAAAACTACGGTACGTGTGTCTGTGATACGATGCGAGAAGAAAGCCATTCGTGGAGTAGGTTATTAGATAATTTATATAAGCGTTATTTTATTTAAAAAAGTGTACTTTAATAAACATGTAGCTTAAATAATAATTAAAAGTTTTGCTTATCTTTTGCTTATTTTGATTATCGATATTAGATAATAAATTAATAAATTAATACGTAGTTTTTTATATTAGAAAATTTATAGTACATTTTAAATCATTTTACATACGATGTAATCACATGTGTGGGCAAATCTATTTTAGGAACAAAATTGTATATTCAACAGTACTTAATAAAGTGTATGAATTAATTCTTTATAACTCTCTAAAATAACCGAATGAAAAAAGTTTAATGACAGATGTTGTGACAGTATTTTTTTATTTGTGTAGTTGATGCATAATGCAATTCAAAAAAAACAAATGTATTTGTTATCTTAGCATCAACTTAACTTGATATTAAAATTTCCGGACACATCAGGGTCATGGTATAATACTATAATGATTTAGTATTTGATTTATCTATAAGTGGATTTTATAAGTGCATTCTTTGAGAAATAAATTTCTTTAAATTGAGCAAGTCCATCTGTACGATATCGATGATCGAATGCGAAAAATCTGCATTAACCCTTTAACGTGGAAAAACTGTCGTTCTTCTCAAAGCGTAAGCGAGCCCATTGAAGACTCATGGGGAAAAAAATTCTTGAAGTATGATGATGAACGATCAATGCCGTTTACATTGTTACAGAAGACGAGACATGAGTTCGTTATTACGATCCAGGGAGAAGACAGCAGTCTCGAGGCTGGTCTTCCAGAAACGACAGCATAGCGACATAATTGAAACGGACAAGAAGCGTGAATAACAAAGTTAATGCGTTTTATTTTCACCCGTTTGCCGAGTGAAAGGCAGTTGATGCTCAGTGGTGCACTGTTTGCTTGCCTTCCATAAAGATCAGGAGAGACGGCTTCTTGCACAACTTCTTGCATCGCAGCAATGCGTCTCCAGGCATCACGAATAAACGAAGTCATTTTTGGCTAGTCAGAAATTGGAACTAGTGACTTATCCCATATATAGTCTGAAACTCGTATCGTGCGATTTCCTTATTTATCCAAAAATAAAAGATAATATTAAAAAAAATGTCATTTATTGAACCAGAAGATATTGCATTTCAACTAGCACGCGAAAAACAAGGAGCCATTGGTAGTATAAAATACTTGGTAGAATGTATTTTAAAAATCGTTAATTGTATTATTTTACTTGTAAACTGTTTTATTCACGAGTTACGCAAAATGTTCAACGTGCAGTCGGTGCCAAAGGGTGGCTTTAAGAAGAGTAAAATAATAAGGGCTTATTGTAGGGATCGTTCACGTGACGCATCGAATAGGTAGATGGTGCTCAAGACGACAAAGTGAATTAAGGATTATTGACATGGTAACACTTTTTTTTGTCTGTTTTCGCAATTTAAATAAAGACATTAAGTAAAAACAATTTTAAAATCATCTGTTATTTACGTATGTTTATGGCGCTAAATAAGCGAAAGTATAAAATTAAATTAACGAAAATATTTGATGTGACTATAATGTCTTACGAATTTCAATTAAGATTCTTTCTCGAAAAACATTGGCATTTGTCAATTTTAACCAGAATCTAAACCAGAATTGGTTTCAGTTATGTATAAGTCATAAGTCAAAGTTATGTATAAGTCCCATCAAATATTTTAGCAATGTCTGCACTGACTGTCTTGTTGTCCATTATTCTGATCACTTTTTTATATAGTAAAAATGATGAACATGAAAAGCATTTACGCGTTTAAGCTGCACTGACTTTCGTTTTTTTTTTTTTATTTAGAACTAATATTTTATGAAAAGTGTAGTAATTGACTTCATTCATATAACTGTTAAAATGCGCACGCATTTTAACAATTATATGAATGACCTTTCCATATTATTATTAAATAAATATATAGGCACATTCTTTAACCGGTGAATCGAAATAGAAAACTTTTCTAGTTCTCTATGCACCAAAACGATTAAAAACGAGACACCCAAAGAATCCGAGATCATTCGTGTCCCATCCTAGTGTTACATCTGCCAGCCGTGAAATTATTTGCCATATGTATAAATTTGCCATGTCCAAAGATTTATCACTCTACGGTGCACTTGGCCTTAACGCGTCGAGCCCGTAGTGGCCGCTAGTCCGCCGCTAGTGAATTTACGGCGCGGTTTTGTGTTCTGTTGTGTGCGGTGTATTCAAGTTTTTTACTGTTAAATCTGCAAATTATTTATCATTTTTTCTTTTTTTTTTGTATAATTATCGTTAATTTTAATATATTCGGTGAGTATTTGATGTTTCGATTTAAATCAATAATTTTAATCGAGCATTGCATCTACCTATCTATATTTTTACTGTGGTTTTAAATAATTCATACACATATCAATGCAAAATTGCATGTTATCTTGTAATACGTTTGAGTCAGCATATTTCACCACGATGCTATCAGCATTTCGAGGTTAATTGGTTATAAATTTTTATGAAAATGAATTTCTGACTGATGTTAAATTAAAACATAGGATTACACCTCGGAAAAGATATTAAGCCGTTGGTCTCGGCCCTTGTCACAGTAACGGTGACATAAAAAAGATCTTGTACAACAAACTACAGAACTCATTTTAACATACTTCGAGTGTCTCATTCAAAATATAAAAGTATATATTTTTTATTGTTAAAGTTTTTCAACGAAGGTTCAATCGAGATAATAATATAAAACACACACATAAAGCCGCGCCGATTGCCTCATTATATAAAAAAAACGACACTGTTTGCATAAAACATTAATTTATTTCAATATTAACTTACATAAAAAATTACAATACATCAATCAAAAATAATATTGTATATAACAATTAAAGACTTATACCTAGATTTTTCATAAACCCATCAGAAAATTTAAGGTTTTGCAAACACAATTTTTTTAAAGTGCAGATACAGAAATGGCTGTCATACCGCTTGTCCTGGCAATGTATGTCAATTTTGTATACTCAAAACGATCTAGCCTGTGTTGTCGCGACGTAACAACTACATCGGCCAACAATTACGACAATCGAGACCGACAACCGACTCCAAAAACCATTATTTATTTAAATAGGTTTATGAGCACGTTTCTTATTTTTATAAGACATTTTTTTACACTTTTTTTCAGTTATCCATTAATTATAACTTTATAATTGATTTTGTTATATTCCATGTGGATTAAGCCGTGGTTAATAAAATCGACCAGAGTTGCCCTTTACTTGCGTGTGGAGCACGTGGAAATGCAGTATTGCAACCTCGAATTCATTGTTCTCTAGTTATCATTCCAGGGTTTGTATATTCTTAGATCGAGTGCAACCACAAAATTATTCTTATACAAATTGTATAAGTTATTATCCATTCTTTATAATATAAAGTTCCACGATTCATGCAACTCTCACATTCACGAATTAACCGTAGCTCTACTGTTATCGCTGAAGAATTACAATATGTTTCTGCTAAGACTGTCACGTTTGACTTATATAAGTGAATAATATATGTAAGTAGATTAATGAGTAAGTTTAATTCTGTGCGTACTAGGTTTTACTAATAACCATTGAAAAGTACTTTCTGTCAGCTAATCACTGTATTAGCTCCTAACTCCTAACCGATGAGGAGTGCTGTGGCTTTCATCATCAGCTTAGCAGCATGAGATTAATAACTATAGGACCATCTTGAAAGTATATTTTTACAAACGAAAAAAAGAATTTTCTAAATCGGTTCACAGTAAACGAAGTTATCGCTGAGCATACATAATACAAAAATATGTTTGCCTATGATGTATGTCATACAGACGATCATAGAACCTCTTCTTCTTTTGAAGTCGGTTAAAATCGTAATATTCTTTATATGTACAAATAAAATAGTTTTAGAATACTTTTTACAGTCTGTACTTATATATAAATTACTGCTTATTTCTTTATTGAGAAAGGTTTTTCTGAATAAATATAACCTGAAAATGTGGTGGCCATAGTCAGACGGTAACGAGAACCCTAAAAGTGGTAAGCTCGAGAGGCCATTGTCACAAATGACAGAGTTAAGACTGCCTCTTGGCAACAGATCGCCGCAGGTTGCCTGCAGGTTGATCTACAACCTACAACCTATAGGTTGATGCGCGGCGGTTATAAAGCACAAGATTTCTCACGTGAAATAAACATAAAGACTGACGAGTCGTCTTAAAGAAGTTTCAAAGAAGATTAATAAAGTCTTGCTTCACAATTTTACATACCTACTTATCATGCGCTGTATCCTACCGGACTTGAAACATTTTTGATTACCCAGAGTTAAGGCAGTTTTTAAGGGCCACGTCAAAGCTGTTCAGGTATACAGGTCGTTGGTCCTTGGTAAGTTATGATTTACTGAGTCAGCGGGAAGATTTTTAACTTTACGCTTGAAAGTTTGCTCGCTTCCGGAGCGCAATACGAGACCTTCTTATCTTAGAGTATATAATTTTTACTGTTTACCTCATTCATAATTAACTAAACGAGTTTTCCTCTTCCACGTCATAGCCGGCTATTAACTCTGCATGGTACACACTGTACATAAATTAAAAGACACATAAAAATAAATTTTAATTTTTCCGACAACCACAAAAAAAAGGAAACGTGTGACGGCTAGTATGCTAATAACCAAGTACATGTTAATAAATAATGATATTAAGCCATTTATTTATTAATAGATTCGTATACACATTATAATCTTATCATTAGTGTCGATTATATGAAATACAAATGTCTATCCTAGGCTGATATTTAAAAGAGTGTACTCAACATGATGAATATCGCACTGTTATGACACAAAAGGAAAAAATGAATAAAAAAACACAAAGAAAAACAAACATTAGCAAGTAAATATTAAAATTGTTGACATAAGAATAAGTAAGTTTAAGCCTACCATTTCGTCACGAGCCGATATTGATGGAAGATTTTCATATTCCAGTGCAGCCATGCAACCGAAATTGTCACATCTACGGCTGTTAGGGTACGTGACCACGATAGTCCTGCATTTGGGTAACTCGATTTGGCTGATCAAGGGTCACGCCGCGGCCGTCGGCGACGTGGATCTCAAATATTTCAGACATTTCCAATACAGATACTTCACCGTTTGGACCTTTGTGAGTATTTCGTTTTCAGCATAAAATCGATCACGTCAAAAATCAATCACGTCAAGGGCCAAGAGGCCCCGTCAGCGGGTGGTAATATCTCTCGACACCTGCGGCAATA
Source organism: Eumeta japonica (assembly GCA_005406025.1). NCBI lineage: Eukaryota > Metazoa > Arthropoda > Insecta > Lepidoptera > Psychidae > Eumeta > Eumeta japonica. Next base: position 159,314 of record BGZK01000893.1, read on the forward strand.
GGGCTGACAGGGGAGCTATTCTAAGCTAAAACTTCCGAAGCAGCCTTTGGAGTCCCAGTCGCACGTCTTCGAAGGTTCCGTTGCATCTTCCCCGATACGCAGGCAGCATCACAATGCATTCCCAGACGTTTGGGTCAATTTTGTAATCAGACGTTCTTAATCGACAGTCGATGTATAAGTGTATTCAGCAGTACGCACCATCAGGTTCAAACCTGCCGAGTGACTGGCAGGCACATTGACCACTACGCCATTACTGTTTTTTTGTTCTATATAGGCGCATTTGACGGTAACTAATTTTTTTTATTTCTCGGAATATATAGTTCGTTCACGCAATCCCACGTTTGTAACATGAATATACGATTTGTCACCCAAAACAGAAATGACCGGCAAATGTCACCAGTGTTTGAAAACGCGACCTCGTATGTTAACAGCTAACATATTTATCAATAACTATTTCACCAGTGAGTAGATGTGCCGACGGCTTCGCCCGGGCGGACATAGAAATTTCTTAATTTATTGTCTCAAGCGAACTTTCTGTTAACACCGATCTGCACCTATACCATTCAATCCTAGCAGGAATTATTGATCAATAATTTAGTAGTCTCATATACCACAATAACATATAAAAACAATTACTTCAAGCGCATAAAACTTGTATTCGCTCATAATTTTTTGTAGCTTACCCACGTTATGCATCGATTCCTTAGCGGTTCCATCAAACCATAAACCAGTGTGAGTTACCTCATTAATGAGGTTTTTAAAAAAATATCAACCGGCAGTCACTTTATGACCGTCGACAATTAAAATGAAAAATGGAAAAAAAAATTACTTTCATTTGTATGATTTACTATTTTTAATTATTTCACTTATCTGCGCATGAGCGAAGTACCTCCGATGCGCCGGCAAGTAAGTCTTTCTGATGTCTCGCGCAGGTTCCGCCCGTCCCCCCGTCTGTCAGTTGTCTTTTGTTTATGGGAGACCAACTATAATTTCAAAGGGGGGAAAATAGCGTAAACACTTGTATATGTCAAGAAATAAAACTGAGTATTACCATAATAAAATCCTTTAAAAAAAAAGTGTAAATAAATTAAATTATCAATTATGCAATTAATGATCCTCTAAACACTATACAAAAAATTAATAAAAGCGATATTAAAAAAATAGGTGATTATGCAGGAGTAATCAAACTAATATCCTAAAAGCTAAGATGCTTTTATACGATGCAGCTAATTCTTCATTGTTTTTACAGGCCATACAAATATTTCACGCATTTTTGGGCGTCATTTGCGAGATTCTGATATGGAAGAACCTCAAAACCGTAAATTACAGTTTACCGAAGCACTTGAGACGCGCACGGGACACTATCTTCGCCAGCATCGTGGTGCCTACGACGTTTGTGAGTATGATTTTAATACATCCCCTCGCTTACAAACCACTCTGATTAATACATTCTTGTCTTGTAATAAAATTAATAAAAATTTTATCCTCCGTTATTCTAATAATATTTAAAATATAATCGAAATATGAGTATTTTTTTATAGCAGCTTTCCTCCGCATGGCCATGGAATGAATTTCTGCATCTTAAATGGGTAATTCCATTCTAACTGTGATTTTTAATGTCCGGCACAGATGGCCATACAAAATATTTAAAATGGGTTTCCTTTCTTCTTGATACATACAAATAACACTACGGACTTGTAGACACCCGTTTTCATAATATGTGTAGGTTGGATAAAATCACATATCATATCAATATAACAATATTATACGCTATTATACACTACCCCTCAATAATCTCACTCAATAATGTATTCAACCGACAGTCGTGCGTCGACTTTAATCTGCATTTACTGTACGTCTTATGAACTATGGTCAGATTGGCGTCGGTTAAGTTGTGTACTTTTAGACGTGACCCCTTCAACCCGACATAATAAACGCATTCCACAATGCCTGCATAAAATAAGCAGGTATTTACCATTTAGCATGCAAATGTCATACCGTTTAGCTAGCGAGGTCGCAGGTTCACAGGAAAAGTAAAAAGGAAAAAACAATGACAAAATACCAGCTAGTAACCGACATTGTTTAAATGAATTTAAATATCAATTTCAATGATAATTCAAAAGTGAAAAGCCTTAAATAATCGGATCAAGACATGAACGCAATACAAAGTAATTCAACATTTCGTAACTTGGTTGCACAACACGACAAAATCTGTATTTTTAATTAAATACAAAAATTATTACATCAAAACCCCTCTCTGTTCCTAATTAAGTAAAACAGACACGACAAATATTAGAAATTGTAAACAAGTGAGCATTGTACAACAATGCAATCTGGTGGTGCAATCTTTACTCTTCCCACTATCAACCGGATGCTGTCAATCATTCATCAATCACTGCTGTAACACCCCTTGCGTAGTTTTTAGATGACTTATTGATTACAATAATGACGTTAATGACTTGATTAAACTGAATCAGATTTTTAATAATTCTAGTTCCTATATATTTGTCTACGATTGAATCGACTACTTTACGGACGGTAATGTAATTTTTAGCTAAAAAACGCTTAGTTTTTTGCTGACCGCGAAATAGTTATGCATATATGTTGTGAGTGTGTGACACTCACTGATAATGAAAGAAATTTGCATGTTATTTTTAGAGAAATTTATGGTTTGCTCTAATGTTATACTGTTTTATTATATATATATATATATATATATATATATATATATATATATATATATATATAATCGATGTGTCCTTACATTGAATGTGTGTATGAAGAAGAGATAAAATAAAGTTAATGTAAACCAAACTACGATTTATTTATTTTTTCTGTCTGCCTATCTGTTCGCGGACGTCTGGACGTCTCTGAAATTACTGAAAGGATTTTAATCCATTTTTCACGGGTAAAAAGAACTTGACTTAGAGCAGAATACAGGCTCCACTCCTTTTAAATCGGATGTCCAAAAAGTCATCCACAATCAAAGAGTTAGCTTGAAAAATTACAACACGCACAACGTTCAAAAGAAAAAAAACTTACTGATTATTGTTAAAAAACTTGACGTGTTGAACAACATACAAGGTTGGATTGGAGTTAGAAGTGAATAGGTGAATGAACAAGGGAGTTGAGTTGTGATAAAAACGTTATGTGACACATCCGATTCCACGCGAACGAAGCTATAGACAAAAAGCTAGTTAATATAAATAAAATAACTTCGGCACAGTATTTGGTATTTTGGTTATTTAACGGACAATCCATTCATTATTCTGTCTTATAAATGTAATTACAAACCCGCTTCATGCCAAATTAGAAAAAACAAATAATAAATAATTATTCTTTTTACCCGACTGCGCGACGCGAAGGACGATAATCTGTTTATCAGCCTATATATGTATGTACGTGTGTTTGTTCTTTTGTGGAGTTCTGGAGAGGAAACGCATGGGCCGGTTTTGATATTTCTTAAGCCGATCGGTTTCGGTCTTACAACACCAGACGCCATATTGTAAAAAAGAAAAACATCAAAGTCGACAAACTGTATCAAGTGCGATACCATTAAATAGGTCTTTGATAAACATTTTTAAGTTTTTCATTTAGGTTAATAATATACATATTTAAATTTGTTTAGCAACCATTCTCAGTAAAATTTTTAAAGCTCATAATAAAGCTGTGATGAGGTTCTTATAATCATGTGATAAGAAATATAATTATAATGAAACCAAAAAAAATCCTTACTATATTCAGTGACGTATCAACGAATATAGGTAAACCAAAAGTAAGATGATATTTCCTAAACCATTTTACAGCTATAACCTCCATTTAAGAATTAGACAACTTGAATGTAAAATTTATTGTTGTTAATTAATATCATTATATCGCTGAGACTTTGTCACGGTTATTACATCGATTTATAATGTCGACACCGCTTATTACAAGCGAACAATCTTAGTTTGTTGTTAAAACAGAACTGAAAAGTAGTAAATAAAAAATTATTTATTAAAATAAAAAATTGTGAATAAATTCACCATAAAGTGAAATAAAAAAAGGAAACATGATGGTGTAAAAAATCATCGAGTTAAATATGACAAATAGATATGTCAGGCGTACGTGTAGCGAGAGCTGCAAATAAAGGTAACCCGAGCCTGATGCCTCCGACTCCAATTAGAATTTATTTATATACATATAATTTAAAAATAAAAAAAAATCCGATTACATAAAAGCGCTTTTTTAATTTTCATAATAATTTCCTTTATAACTTTTTCGTCGTTAATAACGTTTTTCGGAGACAAACGAGAGTGGGAGTCACTAGAGAACAGGTCATCGCCGCCCATGGACAGCCACCGCACAGGAATCACCAGTGCGCTGCCGCCCTCTTAGGGAGGAAAAAGACATCTGATGGACGGAAAAGTGGACTGATTGACGCTTGAGTTGGCTGCCGGAGGGAGAGTATGCCACTGGAGCTCTCACTTAGTGGACGAAATGCAACAGCGGAAGCTGCTATTTAACGTATTCTATTCTTTGAGAGTTTGGTATCACACAGTTCGAAACGGCCCGTTCTCGTGGTGCTGATCGTCGACCGTAATATATTAATATAGAGAAAAAGTTAAACCAAAGCGCTGCAGGGTAATATTACCCTGTTTTTTTGAAGGTTTATATAAACCTTCAAAAATTTAAAACCTCTATCTATTTTTGTTAACTTTTTACTAAAACCTAATTGCCCGTACGTTTTTTGTCTGATTCAAATGTGCAATCATCGAATCAACAATATGCTTTTGGCGGTACTAGCGAAAATTTATATGAGAATTCGGCATTGTTCTTCGGCAGATAAAGCGTGGACTCGTATTTGTCTTTCAGCTGGTTTCCACATTCTTCTGGACGATTTTCATCTACGACAGAGAGCTGATCTACCCGGCTTTCATCGACAGAGTGCTGTCAACTCTCAACAACCACATCATGCACACATTCATAGTACTGCCGGCGACGTGGGAGATGGTGACGCAACCCAGAAATCAGCCTCGGTCGCATCGAAGATACATAGCGCATCTTGGGTTCCACATATTCGTGTATATCTTTGTGTGAGTAAATGAAGCTTCTGAAATTATGGAACGACAGAAAAGCAATAGTGTATAGGGTTCCCTATATGTAGCCGGAAGAACGTAATCGGTCTCGGTAGTTTTCAGGGTCAAATAATATTTGATAGAAATGAAATGGATATTAAAAAAAAAACTGCCCTTTACTGTGGTATTTTAAGATATAAAGTCAGACAATAAGTTATATTGGAATGTAATAGGTGACCCAAAACCGATGTAGGAAACTCATACAGGATAAAATGGATCATGAGACTATTCGCAAATATTCATAATTTCCTTCTTTTTTTTAAAAAAAAAGAAGGAAATTATGAATACTTTTTTTTGTTTTTTTAGTTGTTCTAACAAATTTTCTAAAATACCTTTAACGACAATAAATCATTCACAATAAATTTATAAATAACAAAATAATATAGACACAACCCTAAGAAATGCTCAGCCAGACTGTAAGCGTGGATTCGATCGGGTGACCGGCCGTACGGCGCCTTGCGGCGCAATACCTACACGACAGCTGTTTTAAGGCTGTCAGTACGACATTTCTACGTAGATGTTGTGAGATAATTTTGTCAGAAACGGCTACCTGAATAGCAATGGTTTCTTGGGAAAAGTAGTTTTAAAAAAGAAGAAGATTATGAACATTTACGGAAAGATGCATGATCGATTCTATACAGTGTACGGGTGTGTTGTACAACTGAGTCAGATTTGCCACGGGCTACTGTTGTTTTAGGGTTTTGTGATTAATATGTGACAAACTGATTGTCATGGTTGTGACCACTTCATCGATTTGTCAGCAAGAGGCTTCAAGCTACCAAATAAAATGAGATAAGAAATTAAAGTACAATGTAACACGAAATTCATGTGCCTAAAATCTACAAAATTTTATTCTAAGGCGTAAAACGCTTTGTTTGAAGAGTGTCCATGTGCAGTATCACAGATTTGGTATGCAAACAGATTTTTCGACAAGCAAACGAACAGGCGAGTTATCGGACAGTAATCAACGCCACCCATGGACACTCGCAAACCCAGAGGAGTGCACGTTACCCGCCTCTTAGGACCGGAATGAGGAGGGAGTACGATACCTAGATAGGGGAGATAGGGGAGTAGGATAGGCGTTGTATAGAGCGAATGAAAAGAGAAGAGGGGGAAATAAATCATATTTTTGAAATTAAACAATCTTCACCTGGATCTAGCAATTTTCATTCGCTGCATACAAATTATTAATATTTATTTGATATATTCACTATATCAGTATACCGTGTTATAGTGCATAACGTTACTATGGAAGACACATGCAATTTTTATCACACGGAGATCCCAAGTTTAATTAAAAAATACCTACTAAATGACAAAAAAAAATCAGTCAGACAGTTCAAGACAGCTACTTTATTTGTACCTCAATTTCAATTCGATTTTTAGAATAATGAGTACCTATATAGCAATTCTATGCAGACCGCATTGGTGGCATATTAAAACAAGTGCGAGTTGGAGCCGCGCACGAAGGGTTCCGTACCATTATCTATACAACATTAGACACTAGAATTAGAACCTTCTCTTTTACTTTTTATTTTTATTTGAATCAAGTATTTATTTTTAAAGTGAATATAAATCTAAATATTCTGTAAGCATTTCAACCATCTACCTGTTGTCTTATTAATATGGAGCAAAAAACGGCAAAAAAAAAATACGTTTGTTGTATGGGAGCCTCACTTCAATATTTGTTTTATTCTGTGTTTAGTATTTGTTGTTATAGCGGCATCAGAAATCATCTGTAAAAATTTTAACTGTCTAACTATCACTGTTCACGAGACACAGCCTGGTGACAGACGGACAGCGGAGTCTTAGTAATAGGGTTCCGTTTTGTTTTTGGATATGGAACCCTAAAAAGACCAAGTTTTAAGCACCGGTAACCGACGAGCTCGCATGAAAAGATTGATGCATGTGGGTGAGACAAGAAAGATGTGCAAAGATCCTAACCATGTGGAAATCTATAGTCTCTACCTACCCTTCTGTGAAATAGGCGTGAGATTATATCATTGTTATATGTAGTATTAAGAATGTATACAGAATATACTAGATCCACGCAGAACTTCAGCGCCGGAGTGTCGACAGCGTAAAGCGGTCGAAACTTCCGTTTGGTGTCGGGAAGCGGAGCCTTCCTGAAACTTATCTATTCTAAAATTTCTGACTTTTATTTCATGATTTATTCATAAAAACATTTTTTGGAGTTCACTCCTTAAGTTTTCACGTATAGCTCGCGATACGTAAATTAAATGGGATGCGAAATCGAGCGTTAAGAAAACGTAAATTCGTATTATTTCGTATGGAACATATTTTGTACGATTAAGGAGTAAACTCCAGTCGTGCGTCAGATCTCAAACACATCAGTTATTTCATTGTTTTATGTAAGGTTTTAAACTGATTTGTTATTATAAATATTTTGTTGTTATCACTACATTGTGAGCATATAGTTAAAATTGTCTTTGTATACCATTTTGTATGGTACATTCGTGTGTATGTATCATGAATAAGCCTTTCAAAGGTAGGGAAATAAGTGAATATCAATTTTATTTTGATGAAACAGGTCATAGATAAGGCCATAGAAGCAAAAATCGAATAAAGGCTGAAGTAACATTATAGTCCTTGTACGTTGAAACCAACCAAATATCTTGCTTAAAAAATATTCAAAAAAATCCATTTAAGTTACTTAAATAGTGAAGTAGTTTATTATTTTTTCTACGTTACTGCATTTAAAGATTTTTTTGATTTTAGAAAAAGTGTAGTGGGATGTGTTTTTTTGATAACTATAAAAATATCTCAGTAATCGTTTTTAATATTGCTAATCAGACAGAGACGCACTAGTGCTCAAAGACGTCATTGTTTGCTAACGCCGTATCGGACGATCTTAAACTTGGTTTCTCAAGAAAGAGATGGCGTAATATCTTCGACGACTTATAGTTCGTCATTTATTGGACCGATTTCAAATTTGATTTCTCATTTACTTGCCATGTCAATATTCTGAATATCGTTAAGCTACCGTATCATTAAGTTCGTATTAAAACCTTTTTTTCTTTTCTTAATCGCCGCATTTTCTCCCTTTTCAGGATGGTCTACTCGTACATCGAAACCGGCGAATGGATATATCCCTTATACGGGAAGCTCTACGGAACAATATACTTTTATCTGCTGATCGTTCTCCAACTGATATCTGCTCTACTGTTCTACCACATGCAGTGGGCGTTCACACGCCTTGTATGGGGAACGGCACCCATAGCTAACTTTGCGGGAAAGAAAGAAACATAAATGTGCACGAATCTCACAACGGTTGTATTTATTCCTGGTGTGTTGGAGCAACTGGTAGGGATAGAAAAAAAATTGAGAATGATATCGGCTTCTTGGGCGGTTGTTATGTAGTTTTTAAGAAAGTTAGATTTCTGATCTCAAAATTGACTTCTGTATAGTTTTTAACTTTTTCTAGAAATATATTACGATTGTGGCGGTACTGTGCCCATACAGTAGTTGTTTAGAAATTCTGTTTTTGTGAGAACACCTAACTTTAATTTTGTACTTTTAACTTAATTAGTGGTGTAATTTGCTCGATTGCGTACTTTTTGCGCGAAGTGCTTTGCAGCAGAAACGAACAAGATTCGTAAAGTATAGCACGTTACGGCGATGTAACGCATGACGTTTTTTCGCAGTTTACTGGCCATCCCGAAGTCCTCGCTTGTTTGATGTACAGCTCCACATGATGTATGGAATATCTTAAATGTGTGTTGTTACCAACCATCTCATATTTTTCCTCCCTTCATATAAGATTGAAGGAGTTGAAATTTAGCCGTCTCGCTAGCTGATTTATTCTATCAAATATATAATATGCTATGTTTATTAGACTGCACTGTTCTGACCTTAATTTAATTTGATGTTATTAAAAAAAATTGAACTAAATAACCTAATGCTGCAGCAGGCATACTTACCGTCCTAAGACAGACCTGCCGTTCTTGGGGTATCGCCTTAATATAAACTCATCGATGCATCTGATGGAGACATATAAATCATTTTTATTTGAACGTGGAGCCTTGACATTCAGATTTCCTTATATTTATATGGTTATAGATAAGTCATAATTTGACGCAATTTTCATGTTATAATACACACACTGCAGAACACAATATTTTGTTACGATAAATGAGCCCTTCCTGTTTGTATGTATATTTATACATTGATATTTCGGAAACTACCCTAAAGATTTTCTATATGCATTTGTATACTTTGAAAAGGTTTTTCTTCTCAAATTTGATTATGTAGGTGTCGGTACTTGTAAAAAAGGACTTTTATTTGCTCTCTCTCTATAGCTCGCCTCGATTAAGGCAATTCCATTATCGCTATGTTATTAGTTATCAACAGGCACCAAATGACACACTAGTGATGGCACCACATAAATAAAGTACGTAGGAAAATTTTACATAATACATTATGTATCTAAATGTATGTCGTTGGAATTGAACATAAACAACTTTTCCCGTGGTGATTTATCTTACTCCCACGTCTTCAATCAAAGCTCGTTCGCCCAGATACTAGTTATGTAACGCACACGATTTTATTGAACAATACGTACATAGTAAGTTATAGTGCGTTTTAGAAACAAGTCGGATTTTAGTCACAACGCTGCCGAGGCGCAGCCTCTCCCAAACTTTTTGAGTTCACTTCATATATAAGACATAAGATAAGTAATAATAACAAATAATTGATATGTGGAGAATTTAATATAAATTCATTAGATGTCACTAATCCCAGCCAGTGTCGGACCGGCCATATAGTCGAGGTGGCGTTTGCCGGCCGGGCCCCGGCCTGCGCGAGCCCTACCGCACCTACCCTCAGGCCCACGACCTACATGTAAAATAGTTTATTCATGCCTAGACAAAAATTAAACAGACAAATTCGAACGGTTAATAACGGTTGGCCACGAGGCCATCCCTGAAACTTCCCGCTATTTAGCTCAGAGATATGACTCTCTTGTTCATTATTCAGCTCAAAACTATTATGCGCTTTTTTTTTTTTAACAACAATATTTGCCTATCAATTAAATAGCGGAATTCGATAACTTTTTTAGTACAAAAATGACGACTTTTCGGTAGTGTTGCTCTATGAAAAAATTTGAAAGTAATATTAAAAAGACTTTTTTTTTTTATTTTGTAAAGGCTATAAGCTTTGAAACGAAATAATCGATTTTGAGATAGTTTTTTCGATGTAGGAAATGATGGATGTATGAAAATCAACATGTCAAAAAATTGGAAAGTTAGCTTGAAAAAACATTTTATTGGAAATTTTTGGACAGCGGTAACTTTTGAACTTATCAATCGATTTTGATCTACTTTGTGACATTAAACTTACGTTATCAACCTTTAAAATTGTACATCTAATCTATCTTTATCGAAGGCTTCTGGGAGGCCCTTAAATTTATAATACCACCCGGGCCCTTCAAGCCCAGTCCGACCCTGATCCCAGCAGTAGGATTCTAGAACTCTTCGGATGTTACAATTTGTCAAACCTTTTTTTGGAGCCTACGCGAATCACATCTTCCTTTAAGACTTACCTTGACAATATTTACTCGAATATTGAACCATATTAAAAATTTATTATTAATAATTTAAATTCGGTCCACAGCGGTCAATTAGCTTTTTTTTTAAATACCACTCAAAATGACATGGAAAAGTGTGATAAATTACATCCCACTTAATGAAAAACTATTGCTTAAATAGTAGAAACTACAATGCTTTGATGATCCCAATGATTTGTACAACTCGATGTTTAATGTAATAAAAGCGGAATATGATAATTTTTTTCATATAAAAAATGTTGAAATAAATGAATAGTTATCTTTTGGTGATTGGGCAACAGTGGGAATACATAAAAGTAGAAAGAAATTATATGAGCTTTATGATGAAAGAACATATAATAAAAGCAAAAAGTTTGCTTAGTATGGTCAAAAACGTTTAAACGTGTGTATATCGCGGCCAAAATTATTTTTATTTTACTATTAACATGCATAATGTTAATAGTAAAATAAAATAAAAATAAAAAACTAGACGTGTGGCACTCGGGGACTGCCGCGGTAAAGCTATTGCATAGCATTTTTTATCAACTTATGCAATTATAATATTTATTTATTTATCCAGTATTTTTTTTTCTTTGATATTAATTCAAATTTTTCATCACTTTTTTCATTAATAAATGCACCTCATTTATTCATACTTAAAACACTTTATAAACAAATTTTACGCGTATAGCTATTCACTAGCAACTGCTATTCGCTATTGTACATAAGTACACCTATGTATACATATATACCTACATGTATACTTACGGGGCACATGCGGTGAGTGTGGCGTTATAAAGATATGATAGATACCTATACACCTATATACTTTCTCACAAACAGCTGCTTACGTATTCGTCTGATTTCGGAGCAGCTCGTCTCGATCCGTGCGAGCTTCATACAGTCGTACCATATACATACACTTTAAGCAAACGCTCGGCCGAGCTACATTGTAGGCGGAGTGGGGGGTGTTAGGTTTTATTTTCGTTACGGAATTTCTTAATTCGGTCGCCGCGCTCAAATCCCACGATAAAAACTATGCAATAGCTTAAAAAAAATCAAAAACTTAATGAAGATTACTTGGAGTGTCATAAGGAACAAAACTGGGAAAATTTGGGATCACGATCTTAGTGTCCAACTTAAAACAGATAAAAAAATTTTGAAAAACGACATAGACGTTGCTGATGCCCAGTGGCGTACCTCGGAGAGACCCTGTATCAAAATTTGTTGGGGGGCCCAAATGAAGGGTAAAGATTTCTCACAAAAGAAACAAAAATTCTTGCATTAAATTAAAATAAATATTTATTGATTATAAGTTACCGCTTCCTCCTAGAAATTGACCTAGCCAAACAATTCAAATTAAATATACACTTTTCTGCCTCTATAAACAATAGTGACAAGTCTGTTAGCCGTTCCTGTCCCATCGAAGCCCTTAGGTAATTTTTTGCCAGTTTTAATTTTGAATGACCTTTCAGCTGTTGCGGTTGTAACTGGAAGGGTCAAGAATAGAAAGCATGCTGTTATCACCTCCGGAAAACTGGATGTAAGGCTATTAAATCTTATCAGCAATAATTCAATGACTTCCTTAATGGAATGAATTTTTTTAATTTCAGACTTTAACCATGTTTTCAGAGCAGTTGATGGTTCATAGAGATTAATTGAGCTATCTTTACTGTATTTAGCCGACAGTTTTCCGGAAGCGTTTTTTATCACTTCGTTTGAAGATAGAAGTTTCTCCGGTTGTAATACATCGAACATATAACTCAGGTCACAAAGGATTTGAGTTTGAGAAATTAATATATCTAAACAGCAATAGTATACATTGAGCTTGAAGTACGATTCCGTGTCTGAAATATTCTCGTCTTGTGATAACTCATCAAAACGTTTCGTTATCTTTCGCCTTTTATTTTTAAAAACGGTTGTTAGCCCCCACTCTTTTGCTAAATCTCTGGACTCGTTTAGCAAACCATTGAATGAATTTTGATTTCTTATTTCGCTCAATGTATTCAAAATAATACTTAATAAAATACTAGCTTTCTGTAATTCATTATTTTCATGATGTGGAGCTTTAGAAACCGCATTAATGATTTCATATGAAATCATAAATCTCTAAAATGTTACTTATATATGTACATTCTTCACGTTCATCTTTTTTAGTGGAAATTAAATTTAGTTCGTACAAAGTTTTCATGTTTAATAAATATTTTCTCTTTATCGTCAATAAAACGTCGTTCTTTGAAGACCATCTAGTAGGAAATACCTTCTTAAGGGTACCTAATTTTATATTTTTCAGATGAATCATTACTAAACATTGCCCAGCGTTTTATACTATTGCTAAGAAAAGTATACGTTTTTTCTAAATTATCGAAAAACTTTTGCCAACTTTTGGGCTCACGCTTAATCCTTAAAAAAGAGAAATTGCTTTTTTTTTTAATTTTGTCATTTCTGAAGTAAAAACTCTATAGGCATATATGACAGCTTTTTTATGTTGTTTTTTTCTGGGAAGCACGAGAATAAGTGATATTGTGAATAACATTTTACTAATTTTTGCTTACGGACTTTAGGGGCCTCTGTAACCCGGGGGCCCGTATCATAGACACGGCTGAGACGGCGGTAGCTACGCCCCTGCTGATGCCTTTGAAAATCCTTAACTGACATTCCATTGTCAACCACCAAATCTTTAATTCATCTCCCGCTCTTGGTGAATCACTACTGGAGGAAAGTATTTCGCCCGGTAGTATTAATTTTGAATATGTAAATTCGGAAGACGTTATTAAGGCATTTAAGCCATTAGAAATGAAAGAGACTGCTGACCTCCATGGCCTGTCAGTTTAAGTTGTAAAGTCTATTATTGACTGTGTTGCACCACATTTGGCATTTATCTTTAATAAGTGTCTGGATGACGGCATGTTTCCCGATCTGATGAAAGAAAGTAAAACCATCCTTGTATTTAAAGGCGATAATAAATTAAAACCCACCAACTTTAAGCCTATATCCATACTACCGATGTTTAGTAAAATCTTTTTGAAAATTGATCTGAAATAAATTCTTATCACATTTTTATAGCAACAACTTAATGTCCAGAAAACAGTTCGGTTTCACGCGGGGTCGCTCGACAATCGATGCTGACGTTGAACTTGTTCAACAAATATTCATTATGGAGTTACGGGTCTGACAATTGGCCTTCTGGAATCTTATTTGAGTAACAGGGTTCAGACGGTCGATATTAATGGGACAAGATCATCAGGATCTGTGGTTCGCATAGGGGTACCGCAAGGATCATTCCTTGATCCCTTTCTGTTTTTAATTTATATTAATGACTTACCCAGTATTGTTGGGGATGTTCATGAGGAGTACTATTCGCAGACGATACTTCATTGTTATTTAAAGTCAAAAGACAATAAAGCACCTATGACGATGTGAATATTGCTATCTCGAAAGTGGAAAACTGGTTTACTGTGAAAAATCTCCTTTTCAATACGAAGAAAACAAAATATGTAAAATTTCCACTTCCGAATGTAAAACATGGATGTGATACCATTACATTACGTAAATAAGAAATTACATTTTGTAAATGCTACTGTATTCCTGGGAGTTACTCTGGTTAACAGACTTCAATGGGTTCCGCACAGCAATATGTTGGCGAAAAGATTTAGTTCTGCTGCAAATTCAGTTAAAAAGATAAGAAATTTATCAGATATCCAAACCGCGAGATTGGTCTATTTTGGCCGTTTTCATAGCTTGATGTCATACGACATTTTGCTGTGGAGTCGTGCCACAGATATTGATAGAATTTTCGTGCTGTAAAAACGGACAGTTCGGGCTATTTACAGGCTGGGACCTAGAGTATCTAAGTTTAAGGAAATTGGAATCTTAACTCCGATATTTCAAGTTATATACGAAAACTTAGTACATGTAAAAAAATATAGATCTTTTTAGATAGTGATAGACAAAAATTCAACACAAGAAATAAAAAGAATCTGTGTTTGCATGCGAGTCGACTACATAAAGTCATGACATCATTTAGGGCTGTGTGTGCATGTTCAATAAGGTCTCTAAAATATACAAAATCTACCCTTGAACCAATTTAAAACAATTACTAAGCAATTGCTTGTTAAAAAGGGTATTACACAATTTGTGAATATTTGGAGCATTAATGTTCATGCACATAACTTATTCGATTTCTAGAGGGTTTGTTTTTTTATATTATAACTTGATATATGTTTGATTGTATAGTTCTTTTCAACTTATTTAAAGTAGGTCTTTTCAACTTATTTAAAGTTGAAAAGAGGTACCCTCAAGTTTTTTGCTCGTTCTTCTTGAGGGATAGGTACAGTAACGAATGGCAAAGTGGTAAAGTTAAGTACTAAAATGTAAATTCTTGTTATATTGTGACGTATTTCAAGTGTTGCTCGTGGCCTATGAAATAGAGATATATATTTGAATTTGAATTTATGTTAAAGAAAGGAGGACATTGTTTCGGTGTGTGAAATAAAACGCAGAAGTTGCCAAGTGATTCAAGAATAATAAAAAACAACAACATATATTTCCTATTGGTTCTCAATTATTCTGACCCGTACTACATTTTATAAGGTACAATATTTTGTATTATGAGATAAATCAACAAAGCATAATATTATTTATATATACAGGGCGATTTATTGTCGACGGCAAATATTTTATTATAATTATTTATATTAAAAATAAATGAATATAATTATCTTTAAAGATTTCATATATTCTGTGGAAAGTCTGAATAATGATATGTGGCGAAAATAATGAAAGGAAAACGAATGTTTACGAGCCGACAATGAATCGTTCTGTAAATTTTAAATATGTCGTTCATATTATATAATAAATATTCTGTGTCCATTTACATATAAATTCATTTTATATTATAATATTTATTTTATTTATATGATCAGGTAATCCATACGCTATTTTATGTGTAAAAAATACATATCTCATTTACAACTGAAGGGTTTAGTATCACTCGATACTGTTTTTCTCGTCGAAGTGTCAAGTAGAAAAGGGCTAGTATTTGCAATTACTTCTTCACATTTTGAACTACTAGGCATTGCGTAAGGGCTCTTTAGAAATTAAATTCGAACCTAGATAAGTGTGATGCAAGTTCTAAGCTAGAAGTGTTCCGTACTGACGATCGCTTGAAATTATTAAACTCGTTTCGTAAATACGCAGGAAGTACTAGGATACATTACATCGAACTGTTTTTTGTAGCCGTCTTTATTAGATTTTTTTTTAAATTAAAACAACTGTTTTTTCATTCCTTTGTTCGCAATCACATTGTACAGCATTAGAAATATATCATATTAATCAAGAACACAATTCATATCGTTACTGAGAACGTAGTGATTTTTTTCATTAGTTACGTCATCTTTTAACGAAAAAAAAAACTCGCCCCAAATCACAAAACACACGACTAAACTGCACCGTCAGAGACCCTGTTTATTCCACAAAAAAAAAAATGCAAACAACGCGTCCAAACTCTGTACGGAACACTATAAAAGGTAAGCTTACACTTTGGTGCGCTCGAACGAAAGGAATATAAGACGTCAGTGACCTTTTCGATAACAGCTATACATTATAACATTCCAATTGTATCGGATATTTCAATCTCACAGTGAAAATTTAGCAAAACATAGTACAAAATTTTAGAAATTTCGACTAAACCTACCCCAGCGAATAAAACTTTACGTTACCTATTATCTACTTACCGCTATATATAGCGCTATCAAGACATTCTCACGTGCGAAAAAGGTACACGCCCTTCCTGCCTTTTACCACCGCCACGCCGTTCGTCAGACGCGTGCACGCGCACGCGCACGCGCGCGTCCGCCACCGCCCCAGGCCCGACCGCGGCGAGTCGACGGAGGCTCGCGGTCCGCGACGACGGAAAATAAAAGCATACTGTATAAATAGAATCATCACACACGATTTATTTATTCTTTTTCTTTTTTTTTTATTGGTATCGCCGAATTTTCAGTCTTAGTGCTCTAAAGAAACGACGTTTTGTATGGGCACGATTTATAGAATGAATGGATTTGAAAATGATAAATTACGTCCGCAGGTCCTATACAAATACGAGATTGTGCGCGTCGCCGTGAATTTTTGGAATAAAAAATGTTACATTTGCATCCAATAGGGTAGTTGATTGGTAACTAAAACATGTGTACATTTCGGTGAAATATACCTACTCTCGGTCATCTGGAAATGATGTATGAAGGTAGACCGACAAAACAAACACGGAACAAATGTATGACAGAAGGGTCGGCAAGGGCCGCCCCAGAAAGGTCTATGCAGACCGAATTGGTGACGTATTAAAAACGGTTTTTTTTAAGCATGCTTGTAACTGATCGATGGTTGTCGGTGAAGCGAGAGAGTTATGTGAAGACCGTATCATGATGTAAATCCAAGGTAACCGCCCACCCCTCTGACAAATAGGCGTGAGTGTATAATAACAATAATATTCGAAACATAGTAACAACAATATAACGGCCATTTTGAAAATCACTTAATCGTGAAGGAAATTTTGCTTTGCAAGATTTTGTATGACTTTAGAAGGCTCTAGTGAATAAGGAGAATATATTGCTTTCTCTGTCTAATCGATAGTTTAGACCTTTCAGACCTTGGTTAAATTTATGAAAAAACCAAAAATATTTTAACTTTATTCTCTCTCTCTCTCTCGATCTATCTGTCCGTTTCTCTCTCAAGTAAATAATCTCGATAAAATTTTAAAAAGAGACGTCAAATACCCTATTGGATTCGTGTTTTACTTCAGTGTTCTAATTTTTTTTTTTTAAGAATTTAAAAAACTCGCTCCAACTTCGTCCCGAACATAATGGTGTAGAAATACAATGTCAAAATTATATTTAAACGATTAAGATGACGAAAAGTGACCGAGCGAGTGGTCATCGCCAGACGCTTCTGATTCAGGATGATCCTGAATCAATTTCCTGAATAAATTCAATTTTCCAGCCGTTTGCGTCGAGGAGTGGATCGAAGTACAAAACGCGAATTGAAACTTAAAAACATAGAACTCGTCATTATTATTATTAATAAACACCCTTATACATCTATCTTATAAAGGTCTCACTATTTATTTTACCAAAACGTTTACGCGCATTGAACGACAACAAATTCGTTAAATAAAGGAAGAACAGAATCAAGCAGAAAATAAAAAAATAAAACGAACGAAAATAGATAATAACAGATTGCTTTATTTAACAAAAAATATATAATATATAGAAAAAAAAAAATCGAAACAATTATTTTTCTCGCGCGATCCGGCCCACGACCGTGCACGGCGAGGAACATGCTTATTTCGCCGTCGAAATAAAAAATAAGAATGACAAAATCATTAAAATAACCCAGTTTACCTTAAACGTTATATAAAATACATAATATGATTAATAGCTATTTACAAAATACGTTAAGTTTTATATTTTTATATAACCAGTCTATAAGTAAAGGCTATCCGACAAACTTAGCGCAAATGTTAGAAATTGATAATTGTAACCTAATTTTAATGGATTTAGCAGGCAATTTTTTTAACGTAAAAGAAATACATACGTACGTACACACATATATATATATACGTATATGAAAATTAATAAAACAATATTGGTTAACACCATAGCGGGAAGACGAAAAATGTGTATTATGAAATCAGTCTATTTAATAAAATATATGAATCATGATCGAAGAGTGATTTTTTTTTTAACATGCGACGTCGTAAAATTATCGAAATCGATCGAGTTTGATCGGGAGGAAAAAAATTATCACCCCCCATAATTAAAATGTTTTCGTGCGTGGGCGTTTTAAAATGAGATCAATAATCAAGAAAAAAAAAAACCTCGATTTCCAAACCAAATTGCCTGCTAAAGGCCCCTCGTCCGCTTCCGTACTAAATTTGTTCCATAAAAAAAGTTTATTTTTTTATATATATATATATCTTTTTACATACCCTCCATGCGTCGATTTGTTCAAAACATCGCACTTATGTTACGTCATATTTTTTTTATCCATCGCATTATAAGTTCATTTTTCTCGCTTGTTTCCTTTACAAAACCAGAAGCACGCGGTAAACTAACAAAAAAAAAATGGGCAGTATCGTTTATCCTTAACTTACGTTTACGAAAATAAAATCTACGATTACTAAGACATACAAAAAAAAAACATCAATAATTATATTCATTTGAAATAAATAACAAGTTACAACTCTCTCCGGACAATTAAAAAATTATTACATAGAAAAGTTGAATAAAACAAAATTTATATCGACACCATCGATTCAAACGAATGATATTATTTTACCTTAATGTCAATATAACTCTTCTTTTATTTAATTCCCTATTAAAAATTCTATAACTATTTATTATTTATTTTTTTTTTGTCCATAATACAATATAATATGATCATATTTTTTTTCCCTTCAGTGTTTACGCACAGTTTATATAATATAAATTTGTTATATATATATACAAAACAACGGTGTATAACCCGCAGGCTTGTATTTATACATGGAATCCGATAAAAAAAAAAAACATTTAAAACGTACAGAATGCTATGCGTTTCGCTTTCATTAAATTACAAACACATCTCCTGCAAGATCTCACACAGTGTTAAATAAAATTTAAATACTTCACAATAAATTTCCACGTAACCATTTTTTATACAATTACGTAAACATACAACAGTCTCAATTACATATACAATTATAAATAGGTTAACAATTTGGGGAAATGTGTTCATAATTCTTCAATACGTATTAAAAATAATTATCAATAGTACAAAAAAAATACAAGACTCTATGACTATGTTTGAAAATCGAAAAACGTATTTCATACATAATAAAGAAAGATCGGGCAGGGACAGAGACAACCGGAAATGGCGTTTACGACGCGACGCCATTTTGTGATAGCTCACCGCGCGAACGTATCCGTCCTCGGTGTTGCCAACGCCGGTGATGCAACGGGCATAGAGTATGTGATCGATCTCCTCTCTACTGTGGTACCGTTTGCGCGTCCCTCTACTTGTCTATGTATGCGTGTAATCCAAGACGCTATCGAACGAGAACAACTCTTTGTACAACGCTGGGAAAACGTGATGCGGGTGGGCGGCCTTGAAACGGCACAGCGCCTCCAAATGCATCATCGACAATTCTCTGCAATGAGAAGATAAGGAATAATTATTTTCACCTTCTACATTTTTAATCACAGCAGAGAAAAATTTTCTCTATGTAGCTACTGAACCGAACAGTCTCGATTAGAATTGAAAAATGAAAAATTAAAAAAAAAATCGGCTGATTTAAAAAATAGCATCTATTACGGAAAACATATCGCTTGTTAATCAAACATTACGGCCGCTAGGGGGCCACTCTACAGGGAAAAACAGCAGTACAATTTCGAAAGAAGTGAGGGCTTTGAATTATTTCAAACTCAAAGCATTTCCAGCTATTAATGGATAGCTACGTCATAGGGGGCGCGGTCTTCGCTAACGACGGTTACACATCGAGGAAGTAGAAGTAGCGTGATGCAACATACAAATAAAAGTAGTGGAACCGTCGTCAAATCGAGAAAATCGCTGAAGAGATTAGCGCTTTGACATAGACGTCGACAGATGTCGCTTTTAATAAATCTCTGCGCTTTTCTCTTTTTTATGGATCGTTGAAGCACGGCTAGAAGCTTTTGATACAAAACAAGGACTTCTGTTCCGCAATGTCCCGGAATGGGCCTGGCTATTACCTGAAGGTGGGTATTTTGGCTAGCAGCGTGTCCAGCACGGTGACGTCCCCTTTGAGCGGTGCGTGATTCGCCTCTATCTCGTGCTTCATCGCCGCCATCGACATGTTGAACAGACACTGGATCTCATGGTTGCCTCTCACCCCGTGTCGTTCTGAAAAATATATAAGAAATAAATAAATAAGGTTTTAAATTTTTCATTAAGAATTTTCTCATTTTAACATTGTATATTACACTAGCTGTCCCGCCCGCTTCGCTGGGTAATTTTTATTTATAAATAAAATGGAGGAAGATTTACGGAATTCGAAAAATGAGTAGCCTAGAACCATCTACAAATCATCCCGCATCGAATGGTCCCAGTCCCGTGTCTATACGTTCAGCAGTTTTTACGTGATTGGCGAACAAAGACAAACTATTTTCATTATATATGTATAGAAGATTTAGTTTAGTGTTTTATAGTATTCAGTACTTTAAATATTTCATAAATATGTATATGTTATAAAGTAATAAAGGATTTTGACCTTTCAATAACAATAACAAAACGACTGCAATTGACTGTCTCACTTAAAAATACATTCTTCGTGTCGGTAAAAATAATTTAGGCAAGGTAGATTTTTATCTCGACATCAGATTTTAACATCCTGTATAGTCGATTTATAGAAATTATAATAGTAAATGGAAAATGAAAAACAAAATTCATAAAACTCCACACAGAGAGCGTGTAACTGTACATTCTTGAGTCTGCGCGGGCGCAGCCGCGGCCGAAACCCGACCGCTCGAACGAACCGATCGATACTAACCCGGCCACAGCAGGACTAGGCTCTGGTACAGCGCCAGCTCGGTCTCGGTGAGCTTGAGCCGCGCGATGTACTTGGCCGCCTCGAAGATCCCGACGACTAGACCGACGTCGCGCGAATCCCTGCGGAAAGAAGTGAGGTTATGTTTTAATCGTTTTTCGGGGAGGATAAGGGACATTTTTACCGCATAGGACACTGTTTTGATTAAACATTAAATGAAATAAGAAATATTATATGTATAAACCACATAAACTGTATTCGTTTTCCATATCTATCTAATATCGCTTACACTGTACGCGAGTGGATGATAAAATTAAATATTGATGTTAATAACGAATTGCACGATATATATCTTTATTATAAGTTGATATTTTTTTTAGTAATAATGTTATGTGTACACGAAAATATTAAATAAAATGTTGGACTACCCTAACAAATTCATAATTGTTACGTATCATCAAACAGACGCATAAAAGTTATTACAATTTCTAAAAAATTATTTGTATTTCACAGTTAGCGATTACATTTTTTTTTTTCGTGTATATTATCTTTGGATCAGTCAAATACATACAATATACAATCATTAATACGGCACGGAGTTACTCTATTCAGGGAGGAAAAATAAATTACGTAAACAAAGACCTCCTCACGCAAAATCTCACGATAAAACGTCAAGCATTTTGAATTATTGACGTAGTTCGCACGCAATTTTGTGGGGGTATCAAGTTATCTCATCAAAAAAAATGCAAAATTTGACACTGCTGACATTTTGTTAACGGATCATTTAGTATTGGAACGCGCTTAAAGTTGGCCGCACTCGATGGATCGTTGTTGTCGGAGATTTGTCTATTATTTTGTTACATTATAAGTGCATTTTATTTCAATATAAAGATTAAATTTTTAATCCTATTCGTGACAGTAATCTGAACTGAATCTACCAGCAAATCACTAGTTGAAATAACTGTGAATGTAGACGACAAAAGCCATAACAATATGAGTTTACCATTAATGTAAATTTATTAGTCCACTTATAAAATCAGTACATCTCAACAAATAGATGTTTATCTTCCCTGTCTTTTTGTTTACACAATTTATTTATTCACACCAAACAGCGTTTGTTTATTATTGCTGAATTATTCTACTCGAATCGTGGTCAATTTAATTATTGCAATAAAAATAAAAAAAAACACAACACGAAACCCAAAATTATGCTAACACTTGCAGTACCTTATTTTTCGAATGACTTAAGAGTATTTAAGGACACCCACCTCGCGTGGACGCACTCCCGTATCGGCATCACCACGTCGCCGTACAGCACCTGGTCCCGCTGCACGTCGATGAGCCGCGACATCCTGACGATGGCCAGCTCGAACGACCCTGGGTGTACCACATACGATGAGCGATATTGCACCGGTTTGTAACACCTCACGACGGAGCTATACCATCTCATATATATATATAAAGAAGGATGTGTATATTATGAAATCGATAGACTCAGAAACTATTTGACCGATCATTATGAAAATTGGAATGTCTATGTATTTCTTCACGGAGAAGGTTTTTATGCTATCCCCATTGACGTAGCTCGCCACCAGGCGGAGCTCCGCTGTATCGACTTTTCCTTTCTTCAACCGATTATCATGAAAATCACTATGTATATATATTTTTTACGGAGAAAATGATTATTCTATCCCCATTGACGTAACTCACCACCAGGTGGCGCTGCAATGTACCAACCTCCGTATCGTTTAACTGATTGTTATGAAATTGTTGGTTGTGTAGAACCCCAGATATATAGTTTAATCTCTAAATAATAGAGGTCATTTAAAATGATCGTGTGGGAAAAATATGAATAAACGCTACGAACGCTTCTAAAACGGTCTAAATATCGGTCCACGTGGGCGGATATATATACTAGCTTTTGTCTGCAGCTCCGCCCGCGTGGACTACGATATTTAGACCGTTTTAGAAGCGTTCGTGGCGTTTATTCATATTTTTCCCACACGATCATTTTAAATGACCTCTATATATATATACATTAATCAATTATTTTATAGTGAAGGGCGAAGAATGTAAAAGGCTTTCATCTGTTACGTATATTTTTTTAATTTGGATCTCTTTCCGATTATAGCGAAAATTAGCATGATACAAATGAATCCTATATATCTACACTCCTAAAGTGTCAAAATTCTCCTCTAATTTCTGACTAATTAAATATATTAGACGTGTGCACGTCTCTGTTTGTTAAAAAAAGTTAGTGACGTGTTCCGACAAATGCATAACTCTTTTGTGAAACATAATAACATATATTAGGCTTCATTGCGCTCGCTTTGATTGGCTTTAATGTTTTGTAAAAAAAATGTATATATCCCTATAGACGATCATTTTAAAAAAATATTATAAAAGCGTATTTTCTGGACTCGAAGACGAAAGTATGATTTGGCTGGACGATTATCCCATTCAGAGCTCAATTATGAAGTCAACGGACGACCCTCGGGCCTTCTAACGACCGACATTGTCCCGTAGCGCGACCGACGGCTTAATTTCCTCCGAGGTATGGAGCTAATGCTTTTCATTTGACCAAAGTTATAAACTCGTCGGTCGACGCTTCCGTGGTCAAGATCCGATCCATATCGGCTCCGATCCCTGGAGGTGTACGGTCAACGCGCCGCCCGAGCGCCCTCTGCTGTATCGCTCTGATAAACGATATGAAGCAGCGAGCGGAAAATAAAAGATAATTTTTATTAAATTCTGCTAACATTGACGGTTGACTTCACCGATCGAAATATTCAATTTTAATGATGTTAAATTAGCAAAAAACAAATTAAAAATTTACAGAGCTTTTTTGATCGTATTTAAATCACTCAGCATTCAAAGTAAAACATAGTTCAAATAATGAGTTTACACATGCAGCGATACTCTCAATAGCGCTGAGTATTTTATATGCATCCTGTTGCAGTAGAAAACTGTGAAAAACCAATTTAACTCTATTCACAGTTACCTTCTGTAAGTGCATTGTTCTGTGCAGTGACCGACGCTACGCGTATATACCAAGTAATGCACTTTATATTAATTTATGATCGCTGGTAAAACAATTTCAATGAGCATAATACGTTCATGCAATAACTGAACCTGCAAATAGATTTTCGACAGGCCTTCGAGACGTACCTGACTTCAGGAGTAGGATCTGATCATCTTGACTCAGCTTCATGAATCCTGGGACCAGTTTGGCGAACTCTATTATGTTCTGGATCATTCCTGTCAGCTTGTCGGCGCAATCTAACCACATCTCCTCGTAGGACATCGAGTTATAATAGAGCAACCTGAAAATTAGATAAGTACAAATTAATTATAATCTAATTTGAATATAATAAAAATTGCTTTTCTATCCACAATAATTTCTATTTATTTATCGGGATATAAAAATTACGCAAGGGTTTTTTTAACATATATACATTTTCACATCCAAAATCGTATTAATTAGCTGATCCTTTTAATCAACAAACTTCATTAATCAACTAATCCTATATAGTTAATCCTTTTAATTAACTTATTTCATTAATTTATTGATTCTATTCATTGGATGATCCTTCAAATCAACTTATATCATTAATAAGAAAACCTCATTAATTTATCGTCCGAAATAATTTAAAGTCCGGAGTGGATTAATTTATCATTATATACTTATCATCTGAAACTTGTCAAAATTATTTATTATATGAAGGTGATTTGCCTACATTTAATTTTAGTGAAAAATTTTTTAGAATTTTTATTAACAAGTACACTGCGAGCCATTTTAAG
The DNA here is from genome assembly GCA_005406025.1 of Eumeta japonica. Lineage (NCBI taxonomy): Eukaryota > Metazoa > Arthropoda > Insecta > Lepidoptera > Psychidae > Eumeta > Eumeta japonica. Next base: position 184,353 of record BGZK01000893.1, read on the forward strand.
ATCTGCAAATATTTATTTTCCTTTTCTTATAGTGTCGAGGGTTCATTGAATGGATTTGTTTCTCATATACAAAGGATATTTCCTTTGTTTTTAGTGCATAAGCTTTTAACTTATCACCGACAGATTTAAAGAAAAAAGGCTACCTTATCCTCCCTTCAAAGAAAGATAGACAGACAAACTGAAATAATTTACGGTCTCATTCATATATTACAATTTAGCTTTTTATTTATTTACAAAAAATAATTGTGAGATTTAAATTTTCATTACGATCACAATACATTTCTTTTCGTCACAAGCAATATTTAAATCAGATGAAATTTACAAATGTCTCTAGACTGCTCATACGCTTTCCCCGCCGCAAACATATACATCTATATTTAATAAAATGGAATCCTTAATATGGCGAATGATCTATGTTAAAATCGACGATGAACGCTGAAAGGGTGGGGGGGTCAACGGAATGTGACAATGCGCGACAAGGAGCAGGTCAAAAGCTTTGTGACGTCAAATCCGAAATACGAAAACGAAAAAAGGTTTATGTCTTTTGTTTAGTCCAATATTTAAAGTATTTTGAACAAAAAAAAAATTGTAAAAACGGCTGTTTTCATTTACGTGTGACCACCTGCGACAAGGACGAGGGGCGGGGGGGAGTCGAAAACCTTATAATTTATGTGACGTAATTTATGGATGGCCCCCCAACGACCGTCAACGGCATACAATCCGGGGCCGTCACTCACTTGGAGACGTCAGGCGGTTTTCTAAACATTTCGTGTATGTATTCCAGCTTGGGGTTGGTGTTCGCGTGCGCCTCGGCCAGACTCTTCACCAGCACCTTGCTTATGTCGCCTTCGGCTGGGAGAGGAAATACACAGAAATTATAGCATAACGAAGAGAAAATATACATATTTAAATATTTGCAAATGTTTGAAGTGAAAATTGAATTGTTGCGCAAGAAAAAAATTAACTGCGAGTAGTCATTGAGAAGTATTTAAAAACGGACAATTCGTATATTTTAGTTTTTTTTTCCTAAATTTCAAATGCAACGAACCACATATTACAGAAGTTGATAGAATAGATGTAATTAGTGTTTAACTATTAACGTAGTAGTTATTTCCATTCATGTTTTTTTTTTAAGTTATTCAAACAATCTCAACAGATACGTCGATAAAAATAAAGTTCAAGCTTTGTAATAACGATTAGAAAATTATTTTTGTAGAAGAAGTAAAAATCCTTAAGATTTTGTTCTTTTTTTTCAAAGTTAAGCAACTTTTGGGATATGTGGAAAAAAATAATTTTTCTTTTATTTATGTCTAAAAACTAGGAGATATAGAGAAGTTGTTGTATACTTTTTGCAAACTTTTTGAACGCAATTGTTTGAATATTAGTTATTTTTCAAGACGTTACGTTTAATTATTCAACATTTCGATTAATTTGCATTCTTCATTTGGCAAGAGACAATAAAATTTCTTCATTATGAATAACACATCGAAGCTGGAAAATGAATTGACTAGTTCTAACATAAAACATTAAAACGGTTGAAAAAGCTAAAATAAATTAAAATGTACAGCAAAAAAATAATAAACAATATAGACACATAAACGCACGCACTGGTATATCGTAGTAGCCTTAAAAAGGTAAAAAAAAAATAAATGTCACAAAATGATGTATGTTTCAATTTTGACAGTAAATACTGCACATTTCTAGATTATACTAGCAAATTAAATTGCAAAACACAATGTCCTTGGATCCGCTCTCAGCAATTCTGCTGGGCACTTTAATATTGTCGTGTTGGCGTGAGTACTGCAATTTGTGTTTTTATAAATATCATTTTTTACAATTATTTAATATATAATTTCCTCTGTCACGATATATATTTTGTACACCCAAAAAAAAAAAAAAGAAAGGAAAGCGATAAGAGAAACCTGCATTGTTAATTAATAAATAATCCGGAATTTAATATAAAAAAATGAAAAGTGATAATTATTGTATTTATTATAAATACGTATAATCAGTTTTATACCATGCATTAATATTGCAACGCCTCGTACTTTTTTTGACGCCGTAGATTCCCCATATTCTAATTTTTATTATAAAACATCTACGCCCTTTCTCGCTCTCTTCAAGGGACTTCAATTTAATTAATCAATGATTTGAAATTTGTAATGGTTTTCATTTACCATTTTTATTATATGCTTAGAAAAGCGTTGTGTTACATTTTATTTGTGTAAAAAAATTTCAACTCCTAAACAATACAAATAACATTTAACATTATTAATCTTGTATAATCGCAAGCTATAATGTAATCTAGCTCGTGACTGGTACCTAAGCCAGCTAATAAATATATTCCCAACCAGAACAAACGCAGATGTGTGCTGTAACAAATTTCTCATTTATTTATTTTTTATTCCAGCATGCTTTCTGCCGTTCAGCTTAGCTGTACCTCTGCTATGCTGCCCTCCTGTGCTCGTTCTGCACATAGACGACCCCCACGCTAAGTACAAAGAGCCCCACGCTAAGTTCAAAGACCCCCACGCTAAGTAGAAAATCAGTAACATTCATTGCTTTAAACAGAAATGTATGAAAGGTGTGTCAAATATCTGACTGTTTAAAAATCTACAAAAAATATTTCATATATACATATAACTAAATCCAATTTTTTTAGCAAGAATACATTTTTGTTTGCAATATTAATATTGAATTTATGTATAAAATAAAACATTTTAACCGATCCATTATTTCATTAATTAAAAATATTTTTTTGTCCTAAACTGATTTAATATAAATCACTTTTATACAGCAAACAAAAAGAAAATAATAAATATATAAAAAAAAATTGTTAGGTGTCATAATTTTTTTATCATCTTTGTAGGTGTTATAACTTTTAAGAAACCAAACATTTTTTTATGAAATTAAAATACAACTATGAATCTGTAATAATACAAATCGTTTGATATAATTTTGAAATAACAAAATGTGCCACATTTCTACATTTTGTAAGTAACCATCCCAAACAAAATAAAATAAAAAAAACAGGCCACAGAATAACAAAAAATCATATTGAAATACAAATAAAAAGTAAATACATTTATTTTACTTTGTACTTAGGCGAGAGTCTTCTCATTCTATTAAAGTATTGTGATTAGGTATTCAGAAAAAAAAATACATTTTTATAAAACTCTGTAAATAGGAGAAATACCTACTACATTTTCATTATAGAATATTGCTTATGCAATAAATAAATCATTTTATTATACTTTCTTTGTATAACAAAAAGGTAGGTACGAGATAACTCGATTTGTTTCAAGAAGTCAAAATAATCCATTCACGCGTCAAATATGTTTCTTTTTTGCACTCCATGAACGATATTGTTGAATACGCTTGTGAAATTGAACAATTGTTATTTTTTAATATTTCCAAGTAAGTAATTGAAGACTCCCAGCTAAGTATAAAAACAAAATATTCAGACTAGTACAATGCCACGAAAAGAAAAAAAAAGTCTAGCGTAATCTCTCTCCGAACTCACATGGTAAGTCGTCAGTACTTGTACTGTTCTGTCTTCTGTTGGTCACGGCGTTGGGGTTGACCATCCCCATGCCGGTCATGTTCATGTTCAGAGGGTCCAGCAGCCTGTTGTGGCTGCTGCTCGAGCTCATCTCGTCCGGGCTGAGCTCCTCGTTGGAGAGGCCCACTGAACTCTGACTGCCGACGAGCACGGAGCTCTGTATCTCTATGGGGCTGTTCTGTAGATTGTTGGGGCTGTGTAGGAACGTCGTCGAGTCCACGTAGCTGGCGACCAGGTTGTCGACGTTGGACATCGTGGTTTCCGGTTTGACCTCCTGCTTAATGTTGATCACGCTGGAGACTGATGGCGGCGTTTGGATCCTGTCGTCGGCGTACCTCTCGTAGTCGCCCCTCGACGTCCTCGGGTCGCTGATGGTCACCGCCTGCCTTAGGTTCGTGGTCGTGGTCGTGTCCGTGGTCGCGGTCGCGGTCGCGCTCGACCCGCTCGCCCTGACCACTGGGCCGCTTTGCGCTTTCTCGTCTGCGTTTCAATCGTGTTACGTTCTTGATATACCACTAGATACATTTCTGCTACGTAAATCTAATGTTAGTTTACGAAATCCCAACAGATGGCATTACTAGTCTGATATCTAATTAAATTACAATAAATTTATAATTTTGAATTCACAAAGTTCTAGCCTATAATTAACAAGAATATTATTTCTTCCTCAGTAATAAATCGCAAATCGTACACATAAACCTACATATCAATTTGATAGATTTACATTAATTATTTTTGAATTTAGTTTTAATTGTACTATTTTCATAAACCGTTATCCAATATACGTAGATAGTATGTTTTATTTTAATAGTTTTACGAATATCAGACAACATTTATAGGTGCACAACGGAGCTTTAAGGCGTAAACGATATATAAAAACTCCCTCGACGTCTATGCGCCCGCGCACATTCATTGTCGTACATTATGCTTTTTTTTTAAAGTTTAAGCAATATTATCAGCACTTTTCGAAATGTCAAAACAACGAAATTACAAAAAGGCGAAATAACGAAGACTTCTCATTTTTTCTCTTACTTAATATTTTGGTTTGTCAGTTTCCGAATTTACACAATGAAATTTTGTCGTATGTCTGTATAAGCACGTTCGCTTAGTCGAATCCGGCTGTCAAACGTCACCGACCTCTCAAATATCAACGGCGGCATACGCACCCTGTCCAATGAAGTCTTGGTCCATGAATGTCGAATGCTTGGGCTCGAACGCGGTGGTGCTGTCCACGTAATCCGTCACCCCGTCGTACTGCTGGGGCATGTTTATTGACGTCATGGGGGCGCCACTGTAGCTGCCGTACGACGACAACGGCGAACCGTACGCCGGATAGCTGGGAATAGAAAAGTGATCCGTACTTTTATAAAGCGATACTCCGATTGGACAAGATATTTAAAATTAATTTAAAAATTCACTGCTAAATCTACTGGACAGTACCTAAGCAATGTTGAGATAAGAAATATTTTAATATTACATTACTATAATATATATTAAATAAAAAAAAACATAAATCACAATCTAGGCTAAATTGTGAGGACATCAGCGGGCCCTAATGTCTTTCTGAGTAAAGATATCTATCACAGTTAATTGCGCTAATTCGATGGAAATCACACTCGCGACATTTTATTCACCTGTCGCGTAAAGATCCGCATTGCGTTCAGAAAGCCGTTAATTCAAGAAACACTAAGTACCGCTACTCGTCACTAGATGCCCCTGTTTGTAAGACCGTTACAATTCATTCCAAACCTGTCGGGACAGTACCGTTACGATTTAATGACAGCTCGATCTCGACAGATGGCGCTGTTCCGCGAAACCAATCAATAGTTCTCTTTTTAACTACTAACTTTTTTATATGGACTTGTATCTAAAAGGTTTTAAAATTTTAATTGCTTTTCAAAACTCTAAAACAGATTCTATATTTGAACTTGATATTACATTGACATGAAATATTCGGTACGTCTGTTTATTTGTTGTCATTTTAATTACATACAATTAAATATATCTATTAGAATGATTATACTACATTATTTAATATTCAAAAACATATCACCTGTCATGCTCTTAGACATGAATATCAATCTAGTATTTAATATTCACTACTCAGGTGTATTTAAAGTATCACTCATATATAGAATATATGCAGCGTAATTCATATAAAGTGAGTTTGTAAAACCGGATTAATATCTGATATTGAACAAATGTGACTACATAATGTAATAATTGGAAAAAGCCAGTCAGTACATACATTTCAAAATATAAGCCCCGGAAACAGCGGTGGAGCTCGTTAAGTTAGAAGATTTTATGAATAATGCATGAAGCGGTTAGTCGTTTATTTTATCTATGAAGCTATCTGCGATTGATAGGCGATTAACATCGACGGATGGCGAATATGAATTCGAATTTAGCTGTTCCGGCAACCGAGACAAGCTAGAGAATAAATTTTGCAGAGATAGTTCTTTATTGCGTCAGCAGCAAAGCGTGCACATTTTGTATCTTTTTTCAACTTGTTTATGCAGTTAGATATGTTATAGAATTATTCGTGCACTTAATGTGTTTCATCGAACGATCGGAGTTCGTCGATTAAAATCTTTGATATCACAAATAAAATTAGTAAATGTGAATTATTGAAACAGCAGAAAATCTATTAGCTACAAGGAACAAAACAACCCAAAAAGAGCAAAGACGTTCTCCTGTTAATCTTAATAATAATTGTCACAGTTTATTTCTACAACGCCTCCGGAAAATGCGATTTGATGGCTATAAAAGTATAATTTAAATAAACGTATACATGTTTTTTTTTTAAATTATTATTAACATGCTTTATTTCTGGCTACTCCATATTGTGAACAATGCATGAATATACGAATGAAAATATACAAAAAAAAAGAGGGGTGTCTTGGTTCACCCGGTAGGAGCTAGGTTCCTTTTGCCATATTTATTGAATAACAAGCACAACCAAGGAATGGTAATGAAATAATATTTGATAATTAAGTTTTCGCTTATAAAGTTAAACATTATATTATTAAGTACTATTATAAAAATATAAACAAATTAAAACTTGACCAGTATATTCAACATATACACGAATATACTTCTACACAGTCATACGTTTGTAAACGAGCTGTACACGAATCTATCTTGTCTTAGGGGTATACCCTTTCTCTCTCTCTCGTTTCTCTGTTTAAAAAGTGTCGGTCGGACACTTTTCCATGTAGCTCCCATCCACCAAATGCACGATAAAGATCTTCATCCCAATAATTTTACACAATCAAACGAAAGATAATCTGTCTTCTTAAATAAAGTCCAAATATTATTTCCCATTATTCTATTTCACGCAAGAAAAAGGTTAAACACTAATTGGCTCAAAAAAGTTTTGAAACTTTCTGTTGCCGTTATTCAGTGTTCTTAAAATGGTAATTAAAATGTTACACGCTATTGTCTACTAGGTGGCGCTGACCTCAAAAATACAGTATAAGAGTTCAACGTCTCTGCCTTATAAATAAGAAAAGCACGCATTCACTGACAATTTCTAAGTTCACTTTATTTTTTTTTTACAATAGTTACTTACGAATGATTTATTGCACAAAATATTATATTTCATTGAAAAATAAACAAAGTGCAATAACTGTTTCCCGTTTTAATATGTAACAAAGACAAATTTGAAATTATACTTGTCTCTTATTCAGTTTGTGGTCAGATTACATGTCAACGTCTTCATCGTTATCAATGAAATAGATTTTTATGTACATCCTTTTTAGTTTTTCATAGGAATAATTTTGTCATTATTGATAATAATTAAACATGTAAAATAGGTGTGAAACGAGTACTGTATAAAGTTACTCATCATTCGCAAGGCTGGCCTTAATTTCAATAGCGAGAGTAATAATGTAAGTAAATAAAATGTTTTTTGAGATTTATTCATTGACGTCGCGGTTTCAACTTAAATTAATATTCTCAGAAAGCTTACAACAAAATAATGAATATGAAAAAAAAACAATTACAAAAGTGTGCCTTGACAAATCATGTTATGCTACATGTATTTTGCCGTGGTTAAAGAAAAAGTATAAGGGAAAATATCTTCACGACAAAATAATTCCCTGCGTTTCGTCATTTTCTAGGATGAAACTCGCAAATGTCAAAGATGTACTCACCCATTGTAATGTCCATGGAACTGATCACTAGAGCTTGGCGTCTGCTGTTGTTCATAAACACTGTCCGGCGCCGCGTCACTCTGGGCGCGCTGCTGGGCGCGGTGGAAACGTACCTCATCTTCTACTTTCTCTCGCTGTTTCTTCGACATACGTCCGAACTTGACGGCTGTAAATTTTAAGAGAGTTAAAGTCCATTAGTCACAATTGTAAAATGCCGAAAGTAGGACACGACATACTTCCGCACGACATACTATTTGGACGCAAAGATATTTCAGTTAGTATGTAAAATCCATCATAAAAATAGGTTGTCTAGTTTAGTCTAGACCAGAAGAACGAGATTACTGAATTTTTTTGCAAATAATGTCACACAATTCAATTACGAAAATGCGTAGATAAACAGTCTAATGAGTATTTTTTTGGTAGTTTCAAAACTTATCATTAACAAAACTTTTGCTTTCCGTAACCATTTCATAAAATATTTAAAATTGTGTTCAATGCGTTTATATTACAAATGTCACTACACGCTACACATTAATATGAAAGTTGAGAAACCCATTTCAGGCTAATAGAAAGTTAAAAAAAACATGAAATCAACAGTAATATTTACTTTGCTTTTAAAATGCAGCGACTGTTTTTGTTAGGTTAAAACTGTGGCTTCTGTCTACATTCTAGACACCGCAAAGTGTTACTCAATACGTGTCAACTTGGTGTGTTTGCGTGAATGCGCGGACTACATTCGTAAGTGTGAGCTGTTGCCTAGGTAAAGTGTTTTAATTCTCTTGTGGTTGGGATTGTTTTCCTTTCTGAAATGATAGTATCGATTTATTTAATATATTCGGGGATAAAATGATCATTGGTTAAAATTCTATATTTTCAATGTATTACTTATGTATGAAATAATTAAAGAAACCATAAATGTTTTTCGAATGCCTAGAAATGGAAGCAAGACTTAAAACCAACTGTTACAATAACAGATATTTTAATACAAAAAACTGTTATCAAAATAAGTATTTGAATTTTAGATGGCAAGAAATAAAAATATCACTGTTGTATACCTTAATTTTGATATACGTTATATTAACGTGGATAAAACACTATTAAAATACGAATATTCTAATTCGGTTAACTAAGCAGCTAACGTTTAAAAATACACTGATCAGGAATCGAACTAAAATCATGGCTTACTTTGAACCTCTGCAACGGAAATGGCAAGCAAAAAGCATAGTGATAGATTATGTTGTGTATCAATTTAATATGTAGGTTAAAAACATATTTACAGTTTCTTGTAAGCGTAAAGATACCAACACAAGATTGTATACACACGCGAACACGCTGTTGTGTAAGAGCCAGTAAACGCTGTTGCTGATGTGTAAACTGTTAGGCGGCACACACAGCACACGCTTAAACGTTTGTAAGTGCAGGTCGTATACAAGCAATATTGAGAAAATATAAATTCTTATGCACACTATTTTCATTTAGATTTAATTCATCAATGATGCAGTGCTTATTATTTTAGAAACGTGTCCCGTATTGATAATTAAATATAAGTGTCATCGATATATTAATGAAGTTGAGTTCTGAGTAACTAAACACGTAATAAGTGTAGATATTAATATGAAATATTATTAGAAGCTATGTTTTTAACATAATCTTCTTGGTACACGACGAAATAAAAATATAATCTATACAACCGACAAAATATTTCTTTGCGCAATAAATGTTAAAAAAAAGTAGTCATACAAAAAAAGTAGTAATATATTTTCACAAAGTAATTTCCTAATTAGTTTCATATTTATTGGTACATTACCTTTTCAATATTCCAGATACGAGTATTTTTTTTTTCAATTTATAATTATTTTATAAAATTTCTTCATTGTGATGTCGTTTAATTGCTAAATATTTTTTTTTATAAAAAGCATTTAAAACATTGACGTATTTCCATTTTGATTGCCTTACCCTTTTATACCGCCATAATAACATATAAGTATAATACACTTTTGTAATAAAATTCAAAAATAAGATCGAACAAGCATGAAAAAATATTTTTTTATTTGCTTAACATAATAAAGATAATATCGAGGATTGCTTTATCATAAAAACCAAAACCGAAAACGTAATAAGCACCGGAAGTGGTAACGAATGGTTTGGTTACGGTTGTGCTGAAATAAGCCCTGTCGACCTTATTACACTATAATTCATCCAAGAACGCATAAAACAACCATTACAGAGCTTCGAAGAATTTAAAATAAAACCAGATCGCTGCTTGCATAAAGAGATGTTTAAAAATTTAATATTACACTGACAGTATTATACGTTAAAATAAATGTTCAATTAGTTAAAGTGGAAATATAATGCTGTCAAGCTTTTAATGGATTAGCAATGAGTAAAATATTTGTAATTTTTTTTTAAGTTTTCAATATTAACAGTTTCATATAAAATAATTTTTCACATTTATTTTATAGGGCAATCCAATAATAACGCTATCTAGTTGAATCATATTGATTAAATTAGTATAATCACTTAAAAGAGAATTTCATTTTTAATTTATTGTCTATTGTAGTGTAGTCATTTACATATGCCTTACATATACATATCCTAAGTTTTTATTTATATTAACTGTTCACGATTCACGATGATTTTTGTGTATCATTGTTTATACCATGTGAGGAATTTTTCTTTTAAGAACTTTGTTTAGCGATTACACTTGATACCGCAAAAGATAAGTACAAAAACTATAGTTCAACTACCAACAATAAATCAATAAAATGAAAACCATGTAATCCCACCCTTATCAACGCGTCACCGTGTTACGCCCACGGCGTGTGCATGTACGCATAGGAGGCGCGGTGCGTGTGTGCGCGCGGGGCACGGCGGCCGTTGGCACAGTGCCGAGTGGGACGACGAACTCTTGAACTTATTTAGTACCGCTAGCTGATAATAGATGGCGGCACTATCATTGTAAGTTTTCTTTAAAATCTATTCCCTACATAAAGTTTGCTTTCCCATAAGAATAAATACATTTCTAATTGGAAATTTTATAGAGTTGCAAAAAAAACCTGCAAATCAAAGCAACGTATAATCTATGAATTATTTTCTTTAAGTATGAAAACAACTGACCTAGCCAGCCAGGTGTTTATAGAAATGGAGGGTTTACATTATTTATTAAATTTAATTTTATTGAAACACTAATTTCGCTAAAAAAATCCACCAATTTTATAGCCAAGTACAAGTTTTAGTTTTAATTTGAAAATAAGTACATGATGTATAATAAATTATTATTGTATATTATTATATTTTGATACAATTTCAAATGTTGAAGTAAACTCGAAAGACGCGAAAAAACAAATGTACAAATGGGAATGTAAATACCTATTAAAGTACGAATAAAGTGTAGAATGTTATTTGAATGAATAATATTCCTTCATTATTATTAGATAAACATGTAGTAACAAAATAAGTTAGTTAATAGTTAATGCATTAACTAAAACCATCGAATTTTCAGTTAGCGCGACGAAATCGCGACGAAGCGATGGGAACGAAACTTACCGTATTTTTATAAATGTAACAGCCGCCGCCACTTTGATTTAGTGCTGCGCCGAAAGTAATAAATTTCCGTTTATCGACATCGATACTGTGCCCTTTTGTTGGCGGTGCGTCGAACTCACTAAAAAACAATACCCATTGTGTTCTATTCCACGCAGACGCAAATAGATTGTTAACTATGAAAAATAAACTCCTTGTTGGGAGAACTGGTAGGTAGGCGGCTGGCGTCGATTTTAAAATTCTTTGAAATGCCAACTTTAATTTATAGTTCGGCAGTGAACGGGAGGTCTTAATAAAATAACGAGTTACGAAACCCTTCGTCTCTGTAAATAGTACACCTAACTGAAGCATTAAATAACATAAGCCGTTAAATGAACTAAATATCGGTTTAAGAAAAGTCAACTCGTAATCCGTGTGTTCGCGTATTTTAGAAAGGAATAGAATTAAATTAGTTTTTTATAAAACAATAAATAGGAGAGTTGACAAGATTTTGAATTTTGTCCGTCACATATCATATTTAACGAACTTTAATTTTTGACGTACAACGTCTTAAATTAGGTTGCGGCTAGTCACTTATGAAAAGTGTAACGCTCGGTAACGTAACGATGAGTCACCGAACGAGAGAGAGACGCCGAAGGCATTGCGTCTCTCCCACTCAACTATGATCGGTCTGCCGCGCGCAGCACTAGAGAATTGAGTGCAGCCAAATGTATTTAAGTTATTGTATGTATATTTGTATATAAATACGTATGTATGTGTAAAGGTAAAAATAAAATTTTGTTAATATGAAATTCAGTGCGAGATTCTTTGTATAAATTAATGTTTTAAATATAATTCTTTGTATAAATAAATGTTTTAAATTGTTACTATTATTTCATCCTTCTTTACTATACGAATGAATATTCACATTAAAATGATTTTACCATTCAAAGTCGTTGTCACGTAAAACTTTCGCCCGTATACCGACTTTACAGGCAACCAAATTTTTTTAATCAATAATATAAAATAGAAACTCGTTTATAAATAAAGGCATCGTTTATGATAATTTTATTAAATATAGAGGCCGTTCATAAAATACTTTTGCCATATAAATATACAGTGCGATAAAAAAGTAACAAGGCAGACTGGAAGTCTGACACATAGTAACTTTAATTTTTCTCTCGACTCTTTTCAATTTATTTTCTTTTATTATTATATTACGATATTTTATTATCGTTTATTATCGTAATTATATTACGATGGAAAATTATTCGTTTAATATTTGTAAATATATGAATATTTTTACATTTTTCTTTCCGTTACAAACAGCTTACAACTTGTTATATATGTAACAAGTTAAATTAAGTAGTACTTTCGAAGATAGAAAAAAAGAATAAAGCAATGCCAATTATAGACATTATAAGAATCCTTGGCATTCTCATAAATAACAAAATTATTTATTTATTTATTATTATAGATATTTAGTGATATAAGTTTTATTATTGAAAATAATAAGTGTATTAAAAATTTAGAATTCATGTACTATTAATCGCAATATATTACGTACCGAGGGTCTATGATCGTGACGTAACACATAAAATTTTCGACCAAAATTATTCGAGAAAAGAAAAAAAATATTCAAATAAATAGAACAATGCAACTGTCAGGATCAACAATTTATCGACGCCTAACTGGCAGAATTTTCAGATGAAAACATAAACTTGGAAGGCTTTATTTCAATTCCGTATCATCTGATTTAAACTCTAACCGCATCGGTGCGATTAGGACACGGTGAACACCTGATTGAAGGTCTCTTCCACCACCTTCTTTTAAATTGGCATTTAACAAAAGGTCACTTGCTTCCGAGAACGTCCCTCGTGTTGACCTACGTGTAAAATCGCCCGCGATGGCCGGTGGACGCATTAGGAACCACATACAATATATAGTCATTAGGATACAGCCGGGCAATCGATGAACTGGGATCGTTCTTAAAATGAACCCTATTCGATACGATGCTGATTAGGTTAATCGTCAATCACAGCACTAAATTTACCTCACTCAAGGTAACGTAGCTGATCAACACCGGTCTAAATATCTCTTAGGTTACCTATGTCATCAGTAAACCGTTAGCTATGTATCAGAAAACAATTCAATTACTTATTTATTATTCTAATAGTAAATAAGTAATTGAAGTGTTGTCACCCTTTCCTGTATCTTAGGCACAGAAATACTTTACTATTAGGAATACTAATATTAAGTCACATTTTTATTATAAAGCTACGAGGAAAATTTTAAACATCTGACTTGCTAATGATGTAAATTTTAATATTTATATGCGTCTATATATGATTCTTGATAAAATTTATGTCAAAGTAGAGTGGACAGAACACATTTTGTTATCATCATAAATATAATATGTAGTACTGAAGTTTGTTATCACAAATTTCAGTACTACGTATTATATTTAGTGTTCCTCTCTATTTAATATTCAACTTGAAATAAACTTAATATCTTGGATAATATCTCATTTATTAAAGGAATAATTGCGCTTCAGTTTTGCATAAGTAAAATAAAAAAAAATACTTAAATAAATTATTGGCACTACCTCTTTATTTTGTGTGCACAAAATTTATTAGTATAATTATTAATATTTAATTTTAAGTTTTCAGAGCCCAGCTGATAATCAGCGCTGTGGCTTAAGCTGCAGCATTTTGCTGAGCTGGTCACCATTTCGGCCTTTTGTTATATATTTTTTTTATTTTAATTTGTAAATGTAAGTCTTAGTTAAGTTCGTTTTAAAATGTTATACATGTCTTTCTTTTTGTTTATTTGAGGGCCGAACAAAGGATTATTATTATTAAATAAAAGGCAGCCTTTTATAAACGCTTCAAGTGAACACTGCACTCTAACCTAAAAGATATTTTTTTTATTATAAAAGTAGTAAAATAAAGCAAAATCCAACTATTCCTTCCAGTTTTGTTACATCAGCAAATTCAAACTTTTATTCACTATTTACTTAAATTATTATACATGTTCAAATTTTTCTATTTTGTGTATTTTCCTTTCCAATTTATCACGATTCTACACAATGTATTTTGTATTAAAATGTCTATATAAAAAAAGAAGCATTCATATAAAGTCCCGTTAATATAAAACTCATTTCGCATATAATGAAATATTGGATTCACACGTCACTACTGAAGCGAAGTTACGATCAGCTTCATTGATTGTGTAACCCGGCCGATGGCGCGCCGGTCATATGGATGTTCTTCTAACGTTACATCGATAATGAAACTTTGCAATTACTAGCTTCAGTGAACCTCTGTCACAGACTAGTAAGAAACCATGATGGCAACATTTAGTGAAAATATGTAAAAAGTACTACATTTTTTTTATTACACTTATCACTTAAGCACTAATATATTATTTAATTCGATTACTTGCTACATTTATATTTCATAGCTATAATCTTAATATCTATATTATAGACAGATCTTGATATGTTTAGATAATTGGTTTACCAAAATGAATATACTTATACCGTTCATCTTCAATGATTATTTGTCTGTATCGTGAGTGCGAAAACAAAGACTCTCACAAAAACATGTTGATTTATCTGAGACTAACTTTAAACTGTTTAAAATAAGGGCGTTGAAATTGTTTTTTTAAGAAGATGTAGGTAAACTTTTTAAACCGTCTACAGCACGGATATCAAATTTATACGCAATTGATAATGAAAAAAAAACCGTATTATATTTTCGTGAACGAATGAAGCAATCACGTATTGCTCAATAAAATATTTACGTTTCATCGACAACCACGGTGATGCACATCACTACAATATAGTTACGTGTTATTACCGTACCAGCCGTCTCTCCCGTCGGCCGCTGCTTCGAATAGCTTCAAAGGAGTTTACAAAATCGACTGAGTTCGAAAGCTAAAAGTTAATAATCAACAACGCCTCTTTTGACGGGAAAACGTTTATGAAAAAAAATATATATATATGAAACCGTCACGGGACGCCCGGCAGATGTGAAGCAACGAATACGATGGTGATAAAAGAATTTATAAATAAAGAAAGCCGATAAATAAATACGGAGGAAAATAAATAATACTGTCACCGTTTTAAAATGTTTAAACACGTCATACATGTGACTTTTTGAAAACAATAATAGAAATATTTTTTCTTTACAGTGATAGCATACTTTTATAAATGTCATTCGACAAATATTCAATAATATTTAATGCTAAATGTCGAGTAAATAAAAAAAAGAAGACAGACGAGTCTACAAGTTACGTACGTACAATTTCGTATTTATAAGCAAGTTTTATAATTTTATTATTTAATGAGCATAATGGTAAGGATTATTATTAATACAAAGTGATGGTTTAATGCAATAATAATCACGGGCGTACCCAGGAGGGGGGCGGGAGAGGGCATCTGCCTCCCCCTGGAAATTGTATGTTTCATATTATATGAGTGAAGCGCGGACGATCTGACCTAAAAAAAATTGATTTGCCCCCCTAGCCCAGAAACTGGGTACGCCCATGATGATAATAATATAAACTTACGCCTATCTATTTCCCAGAAGGGTGGACAGAGACTATAGATTTCCACATGCTACGACCTTCAGATATCCCTCTTGCTTCACTGACATCTATCAATATTTTCATCTAAATTCGTCGGTTCCGGGTGCATACAATTTGGCGTTTTTTTTTAAATGCCCCCGATTTGGTGTGCATAGAATTTTTTAGAGTGACCCTTGCCGAACTTTCATTTACACATATTCGCTCTATAAATATATTTGTTTTGTCAGGTTAAATTTGTAATAAATTTATATCTTTTCCTTGACGTTTTATTCAATCTCAAACTTGCAATAGTATCCCATTGTGTAAAATGTCCTAAATTCAATAATTTAATACTGGCCGGTGGGAGACCTATTTTCCCACAGTAGTTTGAATAGTGCAATCCGAATTTCATATTGGATCTGTCAATACGCAATATGACGCATTTGAAAAAAAAAACCTACGTTTGGCAACCCTGGCGTCATGCCGTTTTCCGTCACGCCGTACGAGTCGGCCTTATTACGATTCGCGGCTACTCGTACAGAAAAATGGTACAAATGGCGTTTTTAGGCTCATATAATATTGGAAATATGAAGTTCACTGGTGAGGCGATGTATTCTCGGTTGAAAATCTCGGGTTCGATGTCGTGCATGTATGTTCCTCTAAGCGTAAGTTCTAAGTTGCCACTTGCTAAAGTTTGAAGGAAAACGTGGTGATTAAACCCTTACTATGTGGATTTCAAACTACCTTCGATCTCTGTGAAACCTACGAAGACCGATAGACTATCGACACGGCGCGTTGGATTCAAACTACTGGGAAATAATAGCGTACCATCTGCGATTGCCCCATTTTGAGGACAATGCGTTGAAGTTAGGCAAAAAATAATTAAAAAGGCTAAAAACTGTTTATTTTCACAGGATATTTTAATATTTCGATCCTGAGGGAATGTGTATTGATTCAACCAGGCTTAGAGACCCCTGGCGTCTGTCTGTAACATTAAATGCCTCACATAAAATGATATAACTTTTAAAAAACGACTCCCAAAATTTTTACATTTAAATGATGTAGTAATTCTGAATAAATTGCATTGCTTATAATTTGATTAAATCGTCATGCAAAGAAAATATATTGATAAAAAATATTATTAATATACGTATATGAAAAATCTGTACGATTGACTGACTAACTGTTCCATAAATTATGACCTAACTAAAATAAGTGATTGATATGACGCACGACAGATAAGAGATAGAACAGGTCGAGCCTCGTACACATGCTGCGACCTTGAGATCACCTGCGCATATCACAATAATAACACATAAATGGTAATATATGAACGACCGCTCGGGTCAAACCGCGGGGCATTGAACTTCAGAATGGGTTTCCCTATCGAGATGCGGTCACTCCATGGTCGCCCGCTCAGCAAAGAACTACCGAAGTGACGTAAACTTTTGACGACAATTCTCTATTCAACTTAGCCCCTGTGGTATTTTAGGGCACATACAGATCAATTTAGGAACATTGATGATAACAACCGGCATAACATGACGCCCTAGACAGGAGTCCTTCTGTAGAGCTATCCCTTTCATCGGGGCACAGTCTACCGCAGAAGTTTTTATTTCAAATTGAGAGGGCCACGCCTTAAGTCTGTCAACCACCATCAATGAGGTGGCAACGTCCGGGACCGACGACTTTGACCTAAGTTAAAAACTCACCAGTCTATAAGTACATAGGTCGGGATAGAACCCGGTACGTCACGGACCGAAGCCGCTACGCTCTCGATCGTCGGCACACCTCCGTTCTGGTCCACAACGAGGTGGTGGTGGTGCACACACAAGAGTCACGTATTGTGTGACTAGGAAGTGTCGCGGGGGTCGGTGACCTCTTATCGCGCCGATAAGAGGTGCGCCGCGCGCCGCCGGCCGAGCGCCGTCTCTTATATAACCAGGGAGGCTTGACGACCGGCCGCGTCGTGTCCTGGAGCGGGAGTGCATGTGGCTGGGTTGGAGACGGGGCGAGGGCCCGAGTCAGCCCTCCGCGCTAATCCAACGCTGGTCAGAGGCTGCTGGCTACCGTGTTTATCAATGCTGTGAGGTCGTTCGGGACCGACTTGTGTTCTCTTAGGTACAGAGAGGGCCGGTGTGTTGACTTGGCGACTCTTTGGTCAGTTAGCGCGTGGCCGTACCTACCAGTTTGAAGGCTTTTGATCCGCCATGTCGATACGACTTGAATGCGATGTAAATGATATGCTTTCTCGTTAAAAGCTTCATAAATAGAAAAATCTATTTATGTATTTCGGATTTTTAGACGCAATAGATCTCAGGTTAATATGTTTTTTTTTCTACTTTTCATAATTTATATGTGGATCAATTTATGCATAGCTAAGATTTGCAAAACGAAGATCTGTCAATATCAAGCAAAATATTGTTGATTTATGTTATTATGATACAACATTGTGCATTCATTATCTTATACATATATAATGAAAATAGGTTGTCTTTGTTCGCCAATCACGTAAAAACTACTAAACGTATAGGCATGGGACCGGGACCATTCGATGCGGGATGATTTGTAGATGGTTCTAGGCTACTTATTTTAGAATTCCGTAAATCCTTCGCCATTTTATTTATAAATAAAATTACCCAGCGAAGGAGGCGGGACAGCTAGTGTATTATAAAAGCTTAGAATACGAATTGAGGATGATTTAAGAGAAAGTTAAAATTTATGAAAATTCCCAAAATTTTAATCGACTAATTTTGTTATTGATCAAAAAAATATATCGATATTCCAATAAAGTAATTTTATGTTCTTTCT
Source organism: Eumeta japonica (assembly GCA_005406025.1). NCBI lineage: Eukaryota > Metazoa > Arthropoda > Insecta > Lepidoptera > Psychidae > Eumeta > Eumeta japonica. The sequence continues at coordinate 202,971 of BGZK01000893.1, forward strand.
ATTTACGCATTGAGTTGTTACTCTTAATTTTAAGTATGATAAATAGATAGATAAAAACATTAAGGAATATACGTACACATATTTGAGTCCGATAATAATTACAAAATTAGATTTTAAATAAATTTGTTTTGTTTTATGGTTTACCACCTTATCAAAATAACCCGAAACGACTTCATTAAAACGTTTAATTAATTTTTGGAGACTTATGACAATGAGAAGCAAAAAGCATGTAGAAACAATAAACAATACACTACCTTTGAATCGTAAACCAACGACAAATAATGCAAAAGATACAGGATAGATAATGATGTATCGCGCTAAAAAGTTCTTGCTATATCGAAAGTCAATTGAAATTTAATCGGTCAACCCGATAAGTTTCGCGAAACTTCGATAATCGCTTGTCATCGGCCCGCTATCAAATCCCTAATTGACGAAAAAGACGTAAGCGGACTCTGACAGCACCGTAGAGCGTGAAGCGTGAAGATTAAATGCAATGATAAACGGCACACCGATGCAATTATTATGTTTTTAAATGTCACACTTCTTTAAACGCGTTAAGGAAAAGTCATGAGAGATTTCAGATTTTAGAATGTCACACAATGCGCGCGCGCGTCCAGCAAAATTTAACACCATGAACTTGGTCGCTAATTAAAGTGAAGTGCATATACGTCTAACTGAACTGTACAAGTCCCTGATTTTATTCATACAATCACATAGAAGAAATATAATTTAGCCTCGTGTACATACATAAATATTCACACAACCCTTTTTTTAATTGTACCATTTTTAAATGCTACTGTTCAAGATGAGCATACCTTTACGGCATAATACATTTACAGCAATTAGTATTCAAATAGATGAGGTTATTTTAAGATAAAACGAATTTTTTAAGACATTGAAAAGATTTAATTAAGAATCAGAACGTATACGTTTCGATTAATTCCTTTTATGTAATGAGTTTTGACCAAAATATGCATTAATCTTGCAATTTTCATTTGCGACACAATTGCAAATTTTATTGGTTTTCAAACGCTTGAAAAACCACACGTTTTTATAATAAGCCTCTGCAAGATAGTTGAATCATTCTCAAGATCTGTACGTAAATTAATTTCTTCAAACTATAAAATTACGTATAAGCATATAGTATTAAAAAAAAAATGAGTGCGTGTCACCTCTAATAAATGAAATGAAACTTTTGTTTGGTGTTTGGCTACAACGACAGTTCTAAAAATCTATAAGTGTTGGTAGAGTTTAATACTACAGACCGCGATCGGATTACAGTTGAAACAGATTGCTCAATAAAAAAACTTTTCTACGTCTACCTAGGCGGAGCTGTAGGCGCATCTGGTCCAATCAATAAACGCATTGGGCAATCGCATATTGTAAAGTTATTATTTTCGGATACGAGCTACTTTGAATTGGAATAACATTTACAATACAACTGTAACTGAGCTGAAATTATCTCGAAACCCTTTATATATTCCAGCACATTACGAATTGTGCGTACGTCGTTTTTCTTCATCATATCATAATATCTTTATCGTGTCATCAATCAAATCCTTAATCACCTCAGCAATCACCATCACAATCAGACACCATAACCAGCGACAGTCCACTCACCGTCACGACTCATGCCCAGCTTCAGGCATTTCTGGAGGCGGCAGTACTGGCAGCGGTTGCGGTTGACCCGGTCGACCACGCACGCCTTGTTCCTCGGGCACTGGTAGTTCACCACTGAAACATGGCACTGTATTAATAAAACCTCCTTCGCATTGCTTCCGCAAAACGGGACGAGATCCCGGAGGAATAAGTCTCGAGTTGTAAGAGGTGAAAGACTGAGTGCATGCGGGAGTTCGGTTGTCATTTATCATTCGCTCGAAAGGTGACGAAGGGTGATATCCCGGTGTTAGGTGTGTATCGATGAAAGGCTGACTATGATATTCAAAGAGATGTGAAGTGCTGGAGTAGTGAAGTAATGAAGTACGGATCAGACAAGGGTAAGGGTTAAGACCAGGCGCTGATACAGGATTTCTTTTAAGGGGACAGAGATGGGATTTGATAATAATGACTCTTGTAAACAGATAGTAATGATTTTGGGACGATTTTGAAATCTATCAAAATAAGGCTAATTCGGTGTTGAATCAAAGGGAAGATATCCAAGCCGTATAAGCACTTGATTGAGGCAAATTTCGTAAAACAAGAATGAAGCTAAGACGTTGAACGTACTTGAACTAACAAATTAGGCAATGAAGAAGTAAACAGATTTGTCGTCTTAGTAAGAATCATCGGAAACGGACACTAGATGTCGCCGTTGTTGGTATAATAAATTGTAGACTATGAGCATAGGGAACCGGGTGTCGACGGACGATTAGCGAGGGTAAAGACTTGACTGTTGCGAAAATAATAAAAAAATCTAGCAAGAAATGAAGACGAAAGATGTAAAAATAGAAATTCATACAATTGGATACTTGACTGTGATATATGCACAAAATGTGCAATATTTCGATTAGCACACCGCAAAATGGAAAATAAGTGTATTACATTGTTGCTTATATGATGGAATTCATTGAATTGCATTACTGTTTCATTGAAGTAACACCAAAGTGATGGAGCAACAAAATTAAATTTGCCCGTGCCAACATTTCGCTGTTAAACAAAGAAACGGTTTTTGGATCCAGAAGCCACGACATTAAAAAATATAAATGACTGTATAAAATAAAGCGATAGCGTTGACTACATAATCTACAACTACCGTTTAATAAACATGAAGTGTTGAAGCTTTTAACAGTTAAATTCAACGCTGACATACACAACTTTGGGTGTTAAAGGAAGTCTGTTAATTTGGGAACTATATCTTGTATTAAGATTAAAATTAAAATACAACGTCCATAAAACTATTTAAGTACTATTGACTATGGTCTAGAAATAGTTTTTGATTGGCTTGAAATTGTCTGTGTTAATGGATTAACTATATATAGACTGGAAGCATGCACTGTTTACTACCTAAATAAATTTTACTAATGCCTGCAAAAAAAAAATCATATAAAACGGTGTGCATTAGTAAAATATTTTATATGTAGTAAACGAAAGGGATTTCTTCGACGAAATTACGTCATAGCCATGACGTCACGACCATGGCATCATACATGAGTTTGGGAAATTTGACACAATATATATACGAAATGAAACAATAATAAATTATACTAATGCAGAGCAAATACGTGTCTATTGCCTCGTCTTAAATTTGGGAATTCCCCAGATAACGACATTAATTTTCTGAATGGCAACCTAGAAGTAGCGTACTGAAAAAAAAATGTAGATTTTTCAATACCGGTCACTTCAAGCATTCGAACTTGTGCAACAATCAAATCTCTCGAACAAACTAGTCAATATTCTGTATTACCATTTCAACAGCTGTACGAACTATTATGTTATTATTATTATTAAATTAATAAATTCTGAATTAACTCCCACAAATCACAATACAATTTCTATCAATAATAATAATGAAAATAAATTGGAAATGGCCACACACCGACGCTAGGGGGTATTTATATTGACTATGGCAAGAAACGACTGGTAAATATATTTTCAAACGTGTCACCGTATGTGGGTGTGTATTTATATTTTCGTTGATTTGTACACGCATTCTGTCTGTATGATTCTTCCGTCAACACGGTAGTATAGTCTCCATGCGTTCGGTCACTTGTCGCTGCGCGGATTTACAAATGCCATTCGTCCGCTAAACAGACGCCTGCGCGTGCGTCTCGGTGTATGTACGTCTGTTTGTTTAGTTGCTTCCATTGGATTTTATCGTTGTTTAAGGCGCCTAATAAAGGTTACGACTTTGGCTGATTGAGGCACACGTACAAACAAACTGCTTTTATAACTCATAGATCTTATATTAGATATATATATTTCAAAATTACAGCATATATTTTTGATACCATTCTGCATAACGCTTTTTCAGGCGTGATTTTGTGCATTTTTGTTGTTTGTCGAATTGAATCAGCTATTTTACATTTTGGCATTGTATAAAACCAAACACAACATCGTACCAAACTTCTCATTGTCCTCCGTAGCGACATTGTCAAAGTTGAAGGTTTAGCCTTCAGGCTAAAACTGTCGCTAGAAACAATTAAGGAGTAGATTATTACGGAATATTATTTCTTTTACCGACTGCGAATGGCCACTTTTTTTTCTAATAAAAAGCGCTATAATAAAAATAAATTAAAGACGAAAACTCTTTCGTTTTTTTATGTTTCATACGTTTATTTCGCTTATTTCCAAAACTAGGCCTTCATCATTATTGTGTTTGTGTCAGTCCACCACAGATGCGTACGCACCCACGAGCTTTTTATACCAGAGACGTGCTTGGTCTAAGCCCCCCACGCTGGACCGGTAGCGATCGGGGCTATTGGTGTCGCTACCGACAAGGTGACGACGTGCCGAACCGACGGCTTAATTGCTTCTTGAAGCACGGAGCGAATGGTTTAATTTGCACTAAGTTACAAAGCCACGGTAACTAACATTTTAACTTCGTACTTTTGGATACTAAAGGCACTGTACGATCGTTAAGCCATATCTATTCGAATAGAAAAATAGAAATCTCAAAATCATCGAATATTTTTATAGATAACTCTAAGCTCATACTTTCTACCTTCTAATCGTGAAGGGACACGTTGTACATTGCCCGATAAGTATGTAACGGTTGTGTCCTTTTAAAACTTCCGCCTACTCGTCCGTCCGTCTGTTCGTACGTTTCCCGTGCACGGCCCTAACGGAATGCATAAACAAGGCCGACCTGTGCTCTGACTCCTACGGAAGAACCCCTTGCATCCCTCGCAGGTGATGACGCCGTAATGCACTCCCGATGACTTGTCCCCGCACACCTTGCAGGGTATTATCTCGATTTGAGCTGCAACAAGGAGAAATCGTCTCGTTAGTAAAATACCTGACAGTTCTATAAGCTTTGCCGTGTCTATGGCACGAAATTGAAAGATGCATATAGACTTACTATCTCTATGGCGCTCGTTTCATATTAACCACCGACCACGTTCCGTTATAAGATAGATAATTATAGCCTTAGATAATTATAGACTTGTACATTGTTATAATGAGCTTAGATAAGTAAAACGTCTGTTTTTGATTAATCAAGTTATTAAAAAACAATGCAGTTTTATAAAGTAATCTCAATTCTTTTGTTTATTTAAAAACTTAATCTGTTTGGGTGATATTGTTTATTTCCAATACTCAATTTTTTGAAACATATTGGAACATAACAAACATTTGAAATATAAGAAACAAAGGCGGACAAGTGCGAACAGGCTCCATTCGTTTAACGTTCCGTACCTTGTCATTATTTTAATCCTATTATATTGAGTATAGTACGAACCATTAGTCAACAACTGGTTTATAATGAAATTCGGCCGAACAGCGTTTATTTTATAATCGAACATTTTTCTCTATTTATTATCAAAAAAATGTATTTATAATTCCCTTTCGAACCACACTTTATTTCTTTCAATTTTATAATATAATAAATTAAAATAATTCATTACCCATATCTTAATAGACGAAAGAAGTACAGTAAAACTTAAAAAAATACCGCGTTAGTTTTGAAATCGTAAGTACTTCAACATGAAGCTATGTAACGCTTCGTGCGATGACAATAAAAAAATATTGACTTTCGGCCTCTTCCCCAGAACTTGTTTCTTGGCTAGTTTACCTTTCATGTGAATCGGGATATCATTTGTATGACTGTGCCCGGTTCGTTGCCTGGCAGACGGACTCTGAAATTATGGTGTACTGAGAGATGAACCGAGGTATAGATTGACAAACTTGGACATCATCGGATAGCTCTTCCGTTTTTGCAGATATGGTATACTCCTCATGAACAAGAAAACTTTATACCCGCTTATAGTAGTAGAGTCGACTTCAAGAAGGCGTAAGACTTTTGACGTAACAAATTTTCATCTCGATCGTGCTATTTATAAGTTACGAGGACTTATATTTAGTTTCGCGTGTTCTTAGTTAAAAATAAGTAATGTTTTCATTCTTAAATTAGGACATACATTTTTTATATGTCGTTTCCGATTTTCATGCTTATATCAGTCACGTAATAGACACGCAGACGATATTATAGAGCTATGACGAAATGAAAGATGGCCGTTTTAGGAGACGGGCAACGAACTCGACAAGGTCGGCGGGACGCGGAGGCGGGTAACTGTAAAGACAGAGATAGACTAATCGCAGGTGCCTAATGCTAGACAAGGACGACGGCACTCTTGTTGATCAACAACACGGGAGAGAGGATTATGGCGAGCGGTTTGTGGAGGCGAGAAATTCGACACGGCCGAATAAAAATTGTCATGTGAACCATAGACGGGTGAATTCTATCCATTGAATGTACGACTGAGCTGGCATACATACTATCCATAGACTCACAAAAAGTCTTAAGAACGTGAAGAATTGTATAAGAAAAAGACCTTTTGAAATGTCTATGAAGAATAATCAAATTTTAAGCACTCGAAACCAACGACCTTGCAAAAGATTGATGGATATCAACGAAGCGAAAAGTGTATGAAAATATCATACCGTGTGGTGATCTGTGGTCTCTGTCTACCGTTCTGAGTTATAGGCGTGATTTGTGATAAAAAAAGATCACTTGCGAGTTTACCACAAGTTGAAGATAATTACAAAAAAAATTGATTGATATACAAACGGACAGACACTGCAATCTGACTAAGAACATTCACTCCCGTCCTTATAAACATTAACATCAGGTGCTTATCATCCAAACCAGGAGTCTCCTGCAATAATTGGTGTGTTCTGAAGAATTTTTTTCTATATCTATACATTATAACATAACCGGAAATGCTATAACTAAAAAAAAAACTACAAATTCTATATCCAGTTATCTACCCTAAGTCGTCGAAATACAACTTATCAATTTTTCTCTATGGATCTTGAGATGGTTCTATCATCAGCTTAGAATCGCCATAAGAACTATGAACAGCCAGTTTCAACAACCGTAGTGTATAACGAAGTCTACAAAGTACTCACAATGGTGGTCAAACATTTCATCTTTGATAGAAGTACCCGGATGTCTCATACAACAATTTAAATTATTATTGAACAACATTCAGTTTTATATATATAGGTGTATAAAATTGTATGTATACTTGTATGCATAGTAAATTGTATGCATAGTAAATTCACTGTTTTCTTAGTAGCAATTGATTACGGGGATTGGAACTTTTCAAACCTCTGCCATGCTTCAAACGAAAGCTCTCTGCTATGAGACAGATAAATATGTCGTGTGTCAAATAAACAACTTTTCTGTCGCACTGTCACCGTCACTTTCGTCACTGTTATCATCATCTAGGACTTTCATAACAGAATGATGTTATATAACATCATTATTTAATTATTTAGATCTATCACGAGCTGTATTTCAAAGACAGCTACGTACTAAGATGACACTTGTCGGTATGAGACTACTCAGTATGAGATGTGAGTCTCAAGGCCTCTTCCACCATTTCTTTTCGAAATGACATTTATCAAAGAGTCACTTATAAAATTAATTTTGAAAATGACTTTTTGTTAAAAATCAGTTCAAAGGGAAATTGTGAAAAAGGCCCTTAATATATACTGCCGCTTTAATCGACACTAAGAAATAGTACAATGTCTTATACCGACTTTGTCTTGTATAGAAATTGGCTTTGTTTACTATATGACGGCATTTAACCAATATCAATTTAAAGGCTCTATTTATTGTATTTCGGTTTCTTTTGCATGACAGTAGCATTTTACGTTCCAAATAAAATAACAATCACAGACCACCAAAAAATATATTCCTTCAAAACACGTTCATTATTTAGTATGTATATATTCCTAAAAATCAGGACATTAATTACGAAAATATAATATTCCGACAAGTACTGAGCCATGGTTAAGATCTTAAATATCCACTCGGACAGGATCTGCGCCCTGAGACGCAGGGTTATGATACATGGGTTATGTAGGTGCAAAATTTGATCTAATAAAATCTATAAAACGCAAAGCACCTACGTCTGACATAGTGTCTTTTTTACTTACAAACTCACTAAAGGACAGACAGACAGACAGACGTCGCGTTCTACAACAAATATGATGGGCAACGAATCTCGCTCGCATCGCATAAAAAATCGGATTTCGCGTGGTCATTTCAATTTACTAAACAATTACACAACACATAAATATTACACGACAAGCGAAACCATACGAATAAAAATATTTAGCAATCTTTTATCAGTTTAATTGTTTATTATTGTCAAATCGACATTTTCATTAAAAACGTGCGATGTAGACGAAAAAAAAAACTGCTTGTTGTTCTCTTTCTATACATTATGGTTACCGACAACCACCTGCTGCTGACCCACGACGTCGGCATTATAGCAAACGACGCGATTTCACGTTAGGCAAAAAATAAATAAAACGAAGTTTCTGTTCACGTAAGCTTATAGAATAGCAACACGTGGATACGTGAATCACTTGTGGATTGTTGTTACTAGGTTGGATTTTTAATCACTCCACTGATAAAACGCAACCTCCTACAATCATGTACTTGTGGAACAAAACGCAAACGATGTTTCAGATTTAATGATGAGCTGGAGTCGAAGATATGGTATGAAAGTGATTTCTTTTTCCGTCGGAGCACCAACGCTACCGGACTTTTGGCACAAAAAGACAAAGAGTTGCAAGAATTCATGAATAGAACAAAAAAATCTATCGAGAGCCATTATTAAGATTTCATGAAACATTCATAATTCGATATGACATTTCTACAAAAAGGTTTAGATGAGTACGTATTACTCGGATTGCTTAATTGTTTATTATTTAATATTATAACTATAAAATGTTCATTATCCAAGATAGTTAATCATGGGTAATGAACAATTTTTGTTATTATTACCGAAACGTTAAGCAAAAATCTTCTTTGATTACAAATCTTCCTCCGTGCTTTTATTGTTGAATTAATTTTTTTTTCTGTATTTCGTCAGGTACAGCGAAAAAATAAATAGAATTCAAAACGATCTATGTGATTTACCTGAATACATTTGAACCTTGACGTATACTCAATCATCTCTTCATATTAAGAGATCAAGATACGAATCAACTTGCGCCGAAATTCACCGATTTCGCCGAGTCTCTTGCGCATCTAACGTACGGCCATTGTTATTGTTTAACTGTAAAATTATAAATACCATTCTCGTATAGTTCTAGCGCATGTTATGGCGGTTGCGAAAAAACACCCGTTCATTATGGCCTATTAAATTCAATACAGCACGGCCCATTACGCGGCGCGCACACAATTAAACGATATTCGGCTTGAACATTTTAAAATGGCGTTTCTAATGCTCGAAATGCATGGAATCGATTGTTTGTATATTTTGCAAGAACGATGCGTTTCATAAAGTTAGTGTTTTCTTTGTGTGTGTGTGTGTGTGTGTGTGTGTGTGTGTGTGTGTGTGTGCGATGGAGAACTCAAGACGAACCACGACAAGCAGCTCACAAAAACAATAAAATGTTCGAAACTGGTTTGAAACTTTTATGAGGTCCAAAAATAACTTGTGATCACTTTGTGTTTCTACAATTATCGATTTTACGTATCACTATGTTATTTCTATCTATCCATTCAAAAATACATAGTGTATCTTATTCAACCTACTTGAAGGTTCTACGAGTAGACTTTCGCACCTACTAAAAATTACAAACGAAACTTCTAATTATTGCGTCAGTCTAAATGGTCCTACTGCCAGCGCCTATCTTTCCACGAACGTTTTAATTCGTATTGATGTATCCACACCGGCCCAGCGCCAGTCTGGGGCTTGACAACGTCAAAGGCCGGGACCGACGGCTTGAAGTGATAGTTAGGGCGAAGTTGAACACTCGTCGGTCAATAATTCGTCGATGGTCAGAAATCGGATTAGCCGCCTTCCGTTACGAAAGCGATGTTCCCGACCACCGTTCATCTCAAACCTGTCGCTTTTGTTTATTTACATGGATTAGGATAAAGTTTAAGTTATCTGCCACTTCTTTATAAGTTTCCACCGAAATTCTGATGATCTATTTTAATATGTATGTCTGTAACGTCTGTCTTACACGAAACGTTTTCGTAAAATCACGCCATATCTAAATATTCGTTTTACAACGCAATTCATTTACATTCACCGTTATCGTTGATTTTCGTCCGCGTGTTTGGAAGAGTAAAAAAAAATGGGCAAAAGCCTCATACACCGTATGTACAGTAAGTAGCATTGTTCAACGAATGACCGCGATCGGCGTCCGTACAGGACTGCGACCGCGAGCGACAGCGGGTTCGGGTACGATAACAATCAATGCTGAATTTCAATTTATCGACCTCCGGTCCGCGTATAAATCTCGAGTCTATTAATAGAGCGGACGCTCCACGAACGGACGGACATACAAAAAGTCTCTTATCTTTGACGCTAATAGACAGGCTATCGATTGAGGGAGCGCGCGCTATTAATGATCGCCGGCCGGCGCGCTAGAATGTCGGACCGGTGAGATATTATAGAATCGCCTATAAGGGCCGAATCGATAGGTTTATTGTGGGTTTTTTTTTTGAAGCGAAACTTCTTTAGACACAGGCAGAAAATTCATTACTAGATAAAAAAAAAACGTCACGTTCGTTCGTCACATTTTCGCATCACGTTATTTCGTCATGAAGCTTCCGGCTTAAGTTGAATGTGTGAATATACTTACTTTTTATTTTAGCTATCATAAAGGTTTGATTGGAAAAGTGCATAATAATAATTCGGTCATTATAAACGACGTTGAATAATAATTATAATAACAATAAAACTGATAATTGATAAATTATTTGTATTATCTCTCCAATAAAATAACTTTTATTTAAAATTAAAAATATATCGCTTGCTTACAACTCACATTTTTTAGTTATTTTAAATATCAAATAAAATGAAAATTACACATAATCTAAATAAGTTTAATTTCTTACGTGTGTACATTGATACAAAAACAGTTTCTTTTTTTTTTACTTTTGTATTAAATTCAGTGATAACCATATGATAATTACATGAAAGCTAAATGTATCAGTTATAGGATAAAGACTAATTTTTCATTCCACCCAAATATTCCGGAAACAAAACACTTATCTTAATAATTGAAAATAATCTGAAGGATTTATTTATTAATGCATTCCTGGAGAGAATCCGCTTGTGAATAATTTTAATTTCGTATAAAATTGTGTGATTTTATACAAAAATCAATATTAATATATAAATATATAATGCACAAATGTAAGATATAATGAACAAGCGATATTGCACAAATTCTCATGAGTATCGGACAAAAGGCGTTTGTTTTTGACCGTGGCCATCTATTGTCTGCGGGTAACAAACGCCGATTGCAAAACTCTATATGTCTGTGTTGCACAGTTGTTTTTATCCCAATTTATTTATTTGTTAACTGTATATCCTGATATTGTTATATTATTGTACAATAGACTAGTTGTTGTCTACAGTTTCGGTCGACTGTTGTAACAAATAGTGTACTTGCTCACTGCCCACCAACTTCAAAGTTTTACACGTGAGCTTTATTTGTCACAAAAAATAATCTTACGCATTCATAGAAATGAGAATTATCGTAAACGGTGTATTTATTTAGAAGTATGTACAGTTAATTATGCCGTTAATAATATACATTATTACATCACTTATTTAAATTGTTATTAAATTACAAGTCACAATTAAAGAATTATACATTTTCATAATTAAATGTTAATGTAAGTAATTTCATTGGCAGTTTCTTTACGAAAATATTACTATATATCTGTATTAATAGAAATATTCATCCGGAGCCGTTCAGTGATTTTTTTACTAATATTTGTAATAAATTGCCACAGCAGTATATCTCCAAGATACGTTTAATGTGGAATTTGGTAGATAGAAAATAATTAGCCAACACGAATATAAATAAAAAAAAACTGTCTGTCTGCGTTAGAAGTTATGCTGCTTTAATATGATTAATAATATAATTCGTTACTCGTACAAAAAATGTTTAGTATAAGTAGTTAAATGATAGGACGACAGAAGAAAATATCCGATTGTAAAATTATATTATTAATTTTAAACATATAATTATAAATTTTAAAAATAAGAACATTTGTAAGCGTTTTTATAAGAACATTATTGAATTAATAAAAAATGTGAGAAAGATTAACACAACCACTACACATAGACTCTCTACTACGGCTGTGCATCTGAAGTTATGCTATGTAATGAATCAAATTCATGCTTTTAATTTGATTTGATTTTAAATTGGACTCTCATGATTTTTAATTAGCTCGCTTAAGGAAGCATAAACAACTTTCATATAAAAAATCAGATTTTGGAGACAAGATCATATATCAGTTTGTGTTTTTAATTTTTAGATCATTTCGTAAGGCATAAATGTCAATATTTGTTAAAGCAAGATTTCAATAGTTTACAAACCATTTTTTAAATTTCTGGAAGAAAATTAAAAAAACGAAAAAATTTATTTAGTGAAATTATAAGTAACGCTCGGAAAATTCTAAAAAAGTCAATTACTTTGAAAATTAGGCGTGTGTAGGAAGATTATTAATTTTACGTATATAATATATATTATAAGTAATTCGTAAAAGTATTAATTTTCTCATGCACATAATAAAACATTATAAGGGCTAATGGGCTCGCAGTGTCTTATTCATTAAATCAAAATTGCTCAATATAAAAATGACCACTGTCCGGCTTTAATTTATTTTAGGACAATATTTAAATTTAATGACTTATACGAATACTCTTCACCTAATCTAAAAGTAAAACCATATTAATTAGAAAGTTTCAAGCAAAAATAATATGAGCTCGAAACATCAACAACGCGAGTCCAGATCGCACTTGTCCAATTTTCATCACATAAACAATGTGAAGAGCATCATTAATAGATTAGATTAATCAATGTTTATTTTTGGACAAAAATATTTATAGTACAATTTGTACTATTCTTAGTCCAACGTAATTCGTCGGTGATTGTCTATTGGTGGCGATGGGTACTTCAGCGTGTCGCCTTCAACTCTCAAAGGTAGTGGATTCGAATTTTGACCATCGCTCGTTTCGAGCCTCGGAAATCAGGCTAAGCCTTCGGTGCAGGACGCATCTTCATCGCGTCGGCGATGACGATGACCGATCACAGTCTCGGACTCCATCACCATACCAGCCCAAAGGAGTTTTAAATCTCAAAATCCTCAATTCGAAGCGAAAACATTGCGACTCACAACAACATTAGCATTTTAATTTCAATATACAATCAATGCATTCAAATTAAAAATAATTTGAATACATTGATTGAATACACATCCCATTATAGCGTTATCTGTGTAAACCGCACCCTAACGGCGCGGTCGACTGCGCGCGATCAGCTGTTGTGACGTCACGGCGCGTTCGTCGACCCCCAGGCTCTACTTCGGATACGGGATTACATCAAAGCGACGATTTCGTGTCGACGCGACACGTGAGATGGCGTTTTGTCAATAAAATGCCGTTTTTTTTTTTTTTTTCTATTAAATTTATGATGCGACTGATTCGCTGTCAAATTGAAATACGATACGTGAAATTCGTGATCTATATCACTATGAATCTTAACTAAAGCTTAACTGATATTTTCATGCAGTTTGAACTTAAAGTAAATCGTATTGTCTTATTACTTTAACTGAGCAATTCTTGTATGTATATAAATTTATCCATCGGTATCTCGGAAACGATTCTAAAGAATTCGATGAAAATTGTACATCCATGAAGTTCGGCTTTTCAAGTCTATCTATGTAGGTGTCTCAACTCGAGAAATGAGTTTAATATATATATACTAGCTGACCCGCCCGCTTCGCTGGGTAATTTTTTATTTATAAATAAAATGGCGAAGGATTTACGGAATTCGAAAAATGAGTAGCCTAGAACCATCTACAAATCATCCTGCATCGAATGGTCCCAGTCCCATGTCTATACGTTTAGTAGTTTTCGCGTGATTGGCGAACAAACCAACCTATTTTGATTATATATGTATAGATATTTTTAAATAACTTTATAACGCCATCTCGTAGAGTTTTAAGGTAACCACAGTCGGCGCCGGCCCTAGCTCTGATGAGGGTGGAGCGACATTGTTTTTCAGCTCCCTCAAGTCAGCACTCTAATTTTCCAGAAATTCTAAATCGGCTTCACGATAAGTGAATAATAAAAATTGCTAATTTTCCAAAATAAGTTTTTATTGCAAACGCGTCAACACACATCAAGCTTAAATTAAATGAAGTAACTTTAAATATCGTAACACTGTTCTATATCTTTCCGAGAGCAACATAAAAATCTAAGTTTTTGCTGAAAATTGTTTTTTGCATTTGGTTTGTTAGCGCCTCCAGTTACATGGCGCCTAGAGCAACCGCTGCACTCGCTCTATCTCTAGGCCGGCGCCGACTACAGTGTCTCTATGCTATTCTACGATCTACGGTGTACCAGTAGGTTTAGTGTAACGTTCTCAACAATAGATGGCACTATTTAACATTAATTAGAAAGACAGCACTACGTGGCATTGTTAACGCGAGAGTGGGTAGCAGGTCGATTATGCAAAGCTCGGTTGCCCAAGTACTATATACCAATGCGACGACACTGTACAAATCAGAAATATTTTGAAGATCGCCTCAAAAAGGGAAAGAAATATATTAGAATTCAATCACGGAACCGTAAAACACTCTAAACGCATTCTCTCTGATGCTAATAAGGACGGTTTATGAAAATCTCAGCAATATCGGTCTAACTGTTATGATACTTAAATATCCTCACGGAACCCCAAAAGTATACTCTAGGAGTTCCAGTTGAGCCCATGGTCTTTTAAACACGTCTATGAAAAAGGATGAAAAGGTATGGTTCGAAATAATAGTTTTATTCGTTTTTTATTTGTGTGTTGGAATAGATAATATAGATATGGAATAGCATGCAATAAAAAAAAACGGTGCATTTATTTATTTATTTATGTGCGTGAGAAAATTATACTTATTTGGCGTAATTAACAAATTGTTTTTAATTACAAGCAAATAATTAACTACAATAAAATACAAAAGGACTGCAGTGGGATAGTCAATACGGTTGATAAAGTTTAATTTAAATTTGAAAAGTTAAATAAAATAATATTTATTTTATTATGCCAAATGTAATATCAATTTAATCTTTTTATTTGAAATTATAACAATTGTTAAGTGAAAAGTTGGATAATGTTAACGATATTTCTAAATTATATCCACTGCCATAGTGACTGTATTGGCAAATCAGTTATTAATGGTCTGAAGTTGTCGCTAAACCGCTTTCCAGCAACTTCATACTGTGGCTTTTGTGTCACCTCAATAAAAATTCAACCTCATTATTTTTTCGCGCCAAAAAAAGCGTAACTTCAAAAATAATAAGCTTTTGATATTTGGCTGTCAGCTTACATTTGTATTTAATGTAAGACGTAAGGGCGTGCGCTTGAAATACATGTCATTCACCCGAAAACATCAAAGATCAACTTTATTTTTCTAGTTTAAAAATACTGTCTATTGAGGCATTTATTGATTGAATACTTTCATTGAAATGAATTATCAAAATCGGTTCAATGGTAGTAA
This sequence comes from Eumeta japonica, assembly GCA_005406025.1. NCBI lineage: Eukaryota > Metazoa > Arthropoda > Insecta > Lepidoptera > Psychidae > Eumeta > Eumeta japonica. The sequence continues at coordinate 218,662 of BGZK01000893.1, forward strand.
GAGGTTCAATATAAGAATGGTTGCTCGCGATTTAAAAGGTGGCAGATTTGAAATGTAAAAGTGATAATAGTATTTTTTTTTCCCCGATGAAAAGTTTAATGTACCGGTATCGAAGGCCCGGTGTAAACATGTGACGTCAGAGGTCGTCGGCCCTCGAGTCGCCCGTTTCGAGCCGTCCGCGCAGACGGCGGGGCTGCGGAATTCCAAATTCGAACATGGGACGTTCCATATTCGACTTCACAATTACGTATTAGAACGTTTGTAATTCGGAACGGGGCGCTGGAGTCGCCGTTCGGATCGCGAGTTGACATTCGGCGGTTGTGCGGCATTCGAAATTCAAATTGTTACGAATGCGGAAGCGGTTGGTTATGTTTTTTTTTTTTCAAGAATACGCTGTTCTGACTGCTGACCCATAAAGTTATATAACTCAATAAAACCAAAATATATCGAAGGGAAATTCGTTATAGATTGCCCTTTGGAAAATTCCCTTTTAAAATTTAACTGTATCCAGAAATTTGTTTATTTTTATTTATTATTTGTTTATATAACAATAAATTACATCTGGTCACCTAACCGAAGGACAAGGCGACGAATAATTTATCTAAATATACGTTTGTCTATGAAATCGATTTGTATAAATTACTTGGTTAGAAAAAAAAATGTAAGAATTGAGTACAGCCTTAAGAGGTTGTAGAAAATTTCCAGTTATTAAAAATATGTATTTACAATTAAAATATATTATAATGTATACATATCACAGTGATGCAATAATTTACAATCGTATTTTTTTTTATTTACAAGAGTTATACTTTTTAAGTGCGTAATAAAACGGAATCAAAAACAAATTTCAATTATATAATTAAATACTATGTTCAAGTGGAGAACCGGGCAAATTGAAAACATATATTCTCATATAATATTTATATACATACACGTTACGATTGCTTGTGCGTCTGCAAATCATCGTGTAATATGTAAGCGAGTCGACCGATTGAGGTCATATTTCTACAATATATTTGTATGTCGAGAAGGTGGTTCGGCATGCGATAGGTGGAGCGGAGAGCTACGGCCGACCGCTTCATTGAAATAATTCTTATATCCACAAGTCTAGATGATCCATATCTACACAATACGTTCAGGTGTTCGACGAGACTTCGAAAGTTTATATATGAACGCAATTGAAAAAAAAGGGAACACCTACACGCCACCTGCCGGTAAAGGTGGAACTCGTCAGCCGGGCCGAGCGGTCTCTCATATATAATAAGTACACGACGACGGCCGGCGGGCCGCGACCGGGCCGAAGTCGGCCGTCCTGAGCAGCACCGTTACACGGGCCGTGTGGTCGTTGCAGCGATGACGTGCGGTGACGTCACGGGTCAGCGTCCGCGGCCGCGCTCTCCCCGCCCGCCCCCGCCAAGCTAAATATAGCGACCCGCCCCGCGCGCCGGATGCGCCCGCCGTGTCGCTTCTAACGCCGGCCACGGTGTGCGCTAACCCCGATCGACGCCCGAGCCTCGACGGCTGCAAGTCTGTTGCGCTGCGGTCGTCGGACGTCCCGGCCGTTTCGGAAACGCGCTCATTGGTAAAAGCATTGATGTCCGAAATCGCTCAACGTCGTAGTACACGCCTCAAAGCGTACGGTCCGTGCCGCGTGACTACGCCCCCGTGCGCGCGTCGCGGAACCAAATGCGTTTGTGACCGCGACACCTGTCGCATCGCGAACGGTGTCACCGTGTAGCGGCGGCCCGCTACTTACTCCCATCGAAACACCACCAGCACCGTCCCGGGTGGTACTATTGGAAACCGCATTGGAGATGTTTGAATCTCGAATCCGTTTGTTCGTCGATTTTACGAATAATCCGCCTGGAAGTCTCGATTTTACAACGAATTGATATATATGAAATATTTAAATTGAATGCAAAAACGTCTATTTGATAAGTAGACGGTATTTTAACATCACTCATAACATAAATGTCTTGGGACAATTTTTTTTTAATTACGTAGAAATAGTAGTAAACAAAATGGCATTAAAGTGGCACACGTAACAATCATTAGTTTATTTTTTAAATGGTAGGCATGTAGGCATGTGATGATATGTTACATTTCGTCAACTTAATTAAGTTGACGTGAAATATAGTCTGTTTTTAAGGTGTATTTCGCTTGTCGGATTATGATAGTGGTGATTTTCTTCAAAGGCATTTATCAAGTTAAGGGATATAATTGTGGGGAAAACATATCTTTACACAGGAAAAAAAAACTCATATTTTATATATAAAGAATGATAAAATGGAGAAATAGGTGTTAGCCATTTTCTACTTCGGATACTTTATACTTTGGATACAAAAATTCTAAACACAATTGCATTGTACAAATGCTGCAGCATATTGAAAAATGGTTATTAAAGACGTGGCTAAACATGAATAATAAGTATGATTCAAATGCATAAAATGCATAACACCCTCAAGCAATACCATTTTTGGCGGGCGCGCACAAAACGAACTAAATTATACATTTTTTTCAATGATTCACACGTTGTGCACGTGTCAAAGTGCATACAAAGTGCACTCACCCGAAATGAGTTACACGTGTAACTGTTTGCAGCATACATTATGCACCTTATAACCATCAAAAATAAGGTTTAGTTTTGAATCGTCAAATTTTTAAATACACACTCTCGACACTCACGAACTAAACATTGCTTTGAAGATAAGCTGGGTGTGTTTTTATCTTTCATTATGTTATTACTGTTATTGGTAATTGAAAACCGGAAAATGGTAGGTACGTCAATAGAAGGATAGATGAATACGGATCAGAAAAAAAGGTGCTAACTCAAATTTGGATAATTTTCTTTGACAATCTTTTTATATTTTTTTATGATAAGTCCGAACATGTGGAAAAAATAACGTAATAATATCGAAAGTAACTGAAAATTATGCAGGTGCGAACCAAACGTACGCAAAATATTTATCAACTTTAAAAATTAACTTAATACATCGCAGTTTAAAATATTTTCAAAACTGTGAGGGGTGTCTGAAATCAACTGTCAAATCAGACTATAATGTAATAATGAGAATTCTCAATTACAATGTAATAATACAAAACATAAAATGACATATAAACTCACGCCTATTTCTCAGATAGATAGGAAGCGGCCAAGGATATACACTTACTAAGAAACTTATATTCACTTTTTGCCATCACAAACCTTCATCAATTTTAGATGTTTTAGAAAAGAATTAGGTGTTTCACAACAGATCGCTTTATAGACTGACAATTTGGCCTGTTTCAGGTTTTCTAGGGATGCCAGTTGCCGGCCCTTGCATTAAGCATATTCAGTTTTGTACCAGATTTTGTTAGAGAACTTTCATTCATCTTTTGAATATGACCAAATTGACCTTTTCTTCTATTTATGCATCTCCTTTCAGACAAGGTCGTTGCGTGACCATTCTACGTTGAATCTGCTTTAATATTACATTCACTTACTTACAGAAGATAAACAAACAAACGTAAAGTAAACAAACTCTTTTACTTATTCAACACTGACCTTCCTGTTAAGGTATTTCGGTCGTACCTTAACATCTTTCAAGCGATGGCAGTAATACTTTCAGACTATGATAACTGTATTTTATTAAAAAGATATATTTTTAAGATTCCAAATGAAAAAATAAAACACGTAGCCTTTATAGGATAACTCGTTTTCTGTCTGTGTGTCCGTCTGTCACAGCCAGTTTACTCGAAATCTACTGGATTAAGTAGACATTAAGTATGTATATGTATGTCTGTAACCCAACAACTGACGTGTAACGTAAATAAATTAATTTTAATTATGAGAATCACTTATAAGCGTCAAGTAGAAAATTTATAAAAAGCACCCTCTATGCTCGAGTTCGACTCGCACTTGGCCGTAATTATTTTTAAATAATGACAAATATCTTTAAATATTTGAATATTAATAGATACCCTATTTCGTGTTATTTTAGTAAACATTTTTATCTATTTTCACCGTCACATCTATCTAATAAATAAATTTTGTGATTGAATTTAACGCCTTCCGAGAATCGATTACGTTGAAATCTCGCACACGCATCTACTTTCGCAATCGATGATCTAGACCAGGGATCTAGACAGATGTTCACCGAAAAGGCGCCCGGTTGGCTCGCAGCTGTCGGCTCGCGTTTGCATTTATTGAATATGCATGATGAATCAACGTTTGAATACCAATCCGATCCGATGATGGCGATAGCAGATGATTGAGGTAACTGTTCATCTAATCACACCAAAATATTCGTGAGCACTTTCCATTTTTGGTCAAACGGCGACCAAGGTTGAGATTGTCGTGGTGATGACTACTTCGTAGATCTGAGTTGCCGTTTGGACTTATTGAATTTGGGTCAACCAGCTCTTTAATTAATATTGCAATGCTCATCTATTCCTTTTGAAGATTGAATTTTTCATCTTAATTCCATTTTTAGGGTCGTCATGAATTGCCATTATCGATCTTCAGCTGTGTGACCAAAAAAGCTGTGACGGACATATAGACAAACATACAGACACGAGCACACGTACAGACGAATGCACGATAAAGCGATGCCTCGTTTTCCGAATTTCGTTACCAAATACTAAAGAGGGCGCAGAGGCGCCGAACCAGACAGAAGTGCATGCATTGTCCCCAGATCACGATTTATGTATGCATATCGTAAAAGCGACGAGTGGCGGACAGCAGAGCCGGACGCCGGCGCGATAGATCCGGCAGCGCCGTCGTCGATGCGCACGCGGCGTGACTATCGACCTACTAAAACGGCGTCACTGACGGGCTGTTGATGAATATTTTTGGCAACAATTCAAGTTTGAGAATACCTTTCCGACCATGTAATTTAAAACATATATGACACATGAAATATACGTATAATCTATCGAATCGCGGATGTTATTGTAACCCGAATTTTTAAAGCAATTAAGGTATCGGAACAAAGGAAAAATAAATCTGGGACGAATAAATTTACACACTATGTAGGGCATCGATTGCATCAGGCATCGCCTTAAATCGGAGTAGGTTAAGCTGTTCGCCTATTCGTTTGTCGTTTACGGCATGGGCGTCGGTGAAAACACGTGACGTATCCGGTAATTTGTTGCCATAGTGAAAATCGTTTTGTACGTTCATTGAAAAATCCACTGTGGCGCCACGGTCGTGTCTAGAGTTAGATCTATGAATCCTGAATCGATTCCGAAATGAGCACCTAGCGCTTTACAACAGATTCAATATAATTGCACATGTATGTAATTGCTATAATATATAGTCGATGTTTATAAGCTGACACTTGAAACAGCGAACTTGCTGTGTAGTCTCGAATTGCGCCATGACAAAAGCAGTAATCAGTGGCGTAGCTAGGGGAGGGCAGCGGGGGCGGCCCGCACCGGGTGCCACCCATTCAGGGGTGACACCCGAATTCATTCCACAACAACTTTTGATTCACAAAAATTGCACAACGAAATATAGAATATTGTATAACATTAGAGTTTTTCTTCAACTTAACGGTTTTCATTTTTTTGGGTGTCACTTCAAATCCGCCCCGGGTGACACCCAGGCTAACTACGTCACTGGGAGTAATAGCTCAGTTGTTAAAATTATCTCCGCCCGTTTGATTCACAAACGGCGCGCTCCACTATACATCGAATGTTACATAAGCAGGTAAAATAACATAACGTAACGTAAAATAACAACTTGTTTTAAGGCAAAAAGGGAAACACGATGACCCCCGTATATGCAAGATAGTTGCCAGACGTGGGTCAGTGTGGGTCACTATAGTCCAGTACCCCCTTTCCAAATCCGATCCGTTTTCAGGGGTCGTTCGTGCGGATTTTACAAACGACATACGCATGTTTAAAAACGTGCGTGCGCAACGTTCTCCATTTTTCCAAATCTTTGGTATAAACAAGATTCTATATGAATCAATATTTGGACAAATATATAAATAAGGAACTGTCTCGTTGAACTTCTGTCAAAGAGTCAGTTTCTGTGCAATTGCGGCCCTCATATTCGGTTCTAGAAAAGAAGCTACGAAAATTAATTGGAATACTTTTTTTGTTTTCTATTAAAACAGAGCGATATTTATACTATTTATACTAAGTCCTTAATAAGTTATATACAAAAAATTTGGAAGTGAAAAGTGGTGTACACATTTTCAAAAATAATAATTAAATAAATCATACGAATTATTAACTTATTCCCTTTATGCACTATACGGTTTACCCGCTTGTAGGGTCTAGACGTCATTATGAAACCCTGGCGGTAGACAGCCTCAAATTTAATAAATTATCTTTATCAAAGGTCATACAGACATCATAAGGTTGGTGTCTTGCATCCTACAAATTTTAATTGTTTTATATGAATGAAGAATTTACACAATTTAGAATTACCTTCAAAACCCACCGCGAACGGCCTTATACCTCAACGTTACCATATACCGTATTTTTTTGTTAAATGTAGAGAAACAGACATTGTACGTTTAACGATGATGATTTTAATCAAATACCCCCGTCTTCTCCTCTTCTCTTTTTGTTGCAGAACATCAGTTTTTTCCTTTGGTTCTTTTAGAAGCTCCCCACAGAACGGGCGTGATTCTAGATCTGGTCACCAGTACCAGATCTGCTGTACCTATAGTGTGACATTGTTGAGGGTCACAGGACAACAACAAAAGTCTACTCTTGTTCGGACCTTTCATCGCCCAGCGACAAGACAAAAGGGCTCGGAAATAAATCGCGAATATCATTAAGCGCTTAACAAAGTCTAAGTATTCGGCTTTCTTATTTGCAGACCTGTATATAAAATTCTTCATTTGTAAAGTCATATTAGTGCGCTTGGTGTTCCGTACCACATTTTTTTTATATATAAAAGACATGCTTTTAAAGGTTTTTTGATATCTGTTGCAGAAAAACATTATTAATGAGGAAATACAAGCAAATAATTACTACATACATGTAGCATAATCATAATTTTAATTAAAAAAGAACCAAACAAAGAAATTCTGATATTTTTTTCTATTTACAGCTCATAATCTATATTAGTATTTTTTTCCAGAATTATTTAATAGTATGCCTCCGAAGGTTAGCTTAAGAACAATCATTTTGCCGTTTTTCAAAAAAAAAAAACGCATATCGGATAGATTAAGCATTGTTAAAGCACTGCTTAGAAGAGAGCTTTTATTCTAAAATCATTCAACTGACAGCTTAAAATTGATTCCACCACCCTAAGGCGAAGTTTCGTTTCTCCCACCAATTTTGCGACATATGCAGACCGTACATATGACAAATTTCGATCATCCAACATGAAAAAACTTCCAAGAAAAGGACTATAACAGACGAACCAAGTCATAAAGAGTTGCCGATGCGGTCCTATTCTAAAGTTTGGCTGCAGAACACTAAAAAAGGTAATAAAAAAAAAATTATGTCATAAATAATAGATACCGTCGATATATGATAAAGTTTAATATAGTTTAAAAAGGTAAAACAGCCTACGTAATTATACGTACTATGAACTGTAAATATAGATTCATTCGTTTATCAGCGTGGGCCAATCAAATTATTATTTTTTTCATTTTAATTTTTTTACCATATAAAGAAATAATAATTAACCACACGACTAAAAGATAAAAGCAAATTAATTTGATTTATAAAACGAAAATGATTAAATTCACTTCACAAATAATAGATCCCGGGTCCAGTTCAAAAGTTCCTATTACACTAGCGGCATTGTCGGTCACAGATAGGGTTTGCAACGGGTGAGGCTTATAATAAGGTTAAGTTTAAGATTGAAATTGTAGACAAGTATAGATGCTGTAAGAATTTGATTTAGAAGAACTTTACTTTTTGATAGTATTTTTTTTCTTGTCGAATCGTCTATCAGATATTTGTCGGATTTACACTTTTACAAAACTCTGCGCCAGTTTTTATTATTTTTTAAAATCGAGAAAATACCACTTGAAATACATATTAAAATGTCGATTATTTCGTATTTATGAGTTTTTTCTGTAATAAACCTACATCGTCGGCACATCATTACGGGCCATTCGTTAGTTGTGATAGTAAGAGATGGTTCATCACCGGACACTATGTGGTGGTCGACTACTGGACCCTTGAGTTTGAGAATGCAAGTTACTCACTGATACATCACGAATGTATTCGAAATTGTACTTCGAACAGACGAAATTCTTTGTCTAATCGGACTAGCTCGGTCGTTCCATTTCAGCGCCCGGTATATATTTGAGAATGTCCTTGTGCTCATAACACAAGACAAAAAATACTCGAGTTGGAGACAGTGCGATAATTCTCAACTCGAATTCACGGCGACACAACATCATATTTTATAGTTCTTAAAATCCGAAATTCAATTTTCGATACGGAAATAAACGAGCTTGTGCAGATGAAATTTATACAAAGAAAAAAACAAATGTTTTTTAGCAAAGAAGCTAAGTGGATCTTGAAATTTAGTGCTTGTAATGTCTATAATTTTCGAGTATGGGTGTATTTTTTAAATTAATGGCAATTAATGATGTCAGCTATATCGTATTTAATTCAACGAACGAAATTGTACGGATTAAAGATTTCGCAGTACGTGTGTCAGGTTATCCTCGAGGGTGAGCCCTCACATAAACTTATTTCAAATCCAGGACACTTGACCTAATCCCTAGCATACGCCAACATTTAAAAAGAAACATAATATTCATCTCCAGTTGAGTTGAAGTTCCGAGTTAATAGGTATTAAGAAAAATAGTCTAAAGTTTTTATTGTAAACCTGCCCTAACTAAATTGCGACCCAACGTGGTGATTCTCGAGTCGTGTGGTTCAATGTGACATGTGAAATTAAGAAAAATCATCTAACTTAAAACAGTAATCTCTATTGTCAGATGTCTCATACATGTAAGTAAAATGTATTCTATGTGATAATTACTCTCTTTCTATCGAATATTTATTCGTCGATTTTCATGTTCACACATGAGACATTGGATCACATGACCCGAGAATCACCCCCTAGACTGGTCTGGTAAATGTTAATGCACCATAAAAATTTTTGAATCGAACTTCACAGCGGTCAATAGACACTCCTCAAACAGGTTCCAAAAACGAGATCCATAAATTCAAATAACGACTGGGGTGAAACGAGATTTAGAAAACAATTTTTCTAGTTGAAAAATCACGAACCTATTAAATGCAGATAAAAAATTAAATAGCTCGACCACTGCGAAATAACAGAATTGTTATATATACATATATTAATACGCTAACCTACAAATGAATTCTTTGATGTCGGTATATATTGAAAAATAATAAGTAAAAACCAAAAAGTACCTCTAATCGAGTTAACGGCTTTCTTATCCATGAACATCCCCGGAATGGACGATCCGAAGACCCCATCGCCGGATCCAGGAGGCGGGGAAGTGCTGTCGGCCACGTTCCCCGACTGCTGTATGTCGTGGCCCATGAGGGTCGGCCTGCACAGCATGCCCTGGACCTCGCTGTGAGGCTCCCTCTTCAGCTGCATCCCTTGAGGTAGAGGAGGGGTCACCTGGTCGCCCCCCTGGTGCATGTTCGTGGCGCTGCAGTGACCGTGCTGGTCTGGCGGCCATTGAGATCCGAACAGTTCTTGGAATTGATTATTATCCATTTTTCTCTCTATTTCTTGTATATATAAAAGTTCTTATTTTTAATTAGGTAACACAGGGCCAATAGCGTTCCTCGGCCAATCGAATTAACATCTTTTTTTTAAACTAATATCACTGTTCCTACTCCTTTTATTGTTTTTGGGTTCGACTTTGTCGCAATTTTAAGGCAACCGCTTGAAAAAAAAAATTCCGAGGAAGAAAAAAACTATGTCTTTATGGCACTATTTTCCGATCCAACTTGGTTGAAAAGAGAAGCACCAATAGGTTCTTGATTCTTTTTTTTCCTCTCCCGTTTTTTTTTTTATTTTAACTTATAAAAATGATCCAGCCAACCGCCGATGTAAGATTCCTCTTGGCGAAATTAATTTCCGGTATAATCTTCTTGAAGAGCAGTTGGTTTTTTGGCATTTTGCAGGAGTTTTGACACTTTAATTTTTTTTTTCCCCGATATTTCCGTTACAATTTCACATCATCACAGAAAACACTATCGAAGGCACATAACGTCCACACCCGCGGCACCAGGCGATCTGCAAAAGAAAACTGGTGCGAAATGTGCAACTCTATGGTTTTCGAAGCGGAAATAATAAAGAAAATCCCTATGTTCTGGTCACGCACTCCGACGTCACTGCGTCACATCCAAGGCACTGGGAACTAACCGTATCACTTCACTGCTTATAATTTTTTTTTTCTATTATTAACGAGGTTTCGTGTATATATAAAAAAAAAATTTGTACGTCAGGCGATATTTTGTACTATAGATCGTTGTCTCGCGACGTCACCCCCACGGCGGTCGGGCGCAGACTGAGCCGGCCGGCGCGTACGACCGTCGGGGCTCACCGAAAAAATTTTATATATATTTTTTTTTTTCACCACACCGCCCGGCATAGTACCGAATAATCAAACCTAGCCTCATAGTGATAGTTCAATTACCTTATACTCGGTTCGGCGCCGTCATGGCTGCGGATACATAGAAAACACAGCCGCTTTAGATATAAAAAAGTGATAACTATGATCGCAAATTTATAGATTCGTAAGGTTAATGAAAAGAAATCACTCAAACTACGGTAATAAATACAAAAATATTATTGAAGCGATCCCATCAGGATTCCGTTTACAGTATAGCGGCGCGGGCCGCGCGCGTGTGCGTGTGACGTCACCGGCCGCGGGCACACGCGCGCGCGCGCCCGCCGCAGGTCATCGCCCCGGGACCCAAACAAAGTAGATTTCGGTGAAATGTTGTTGAACTCCCGCGATTCCGACGCGAAAATCTCGAAGCCGATAACTGCGCTATGGAACGTTAGAGTGTATTTTTTTTTTTCAGCGAATAAACTGCATTAATATTTCCCCCCTAACGCTTTGAAATCATATATCGCATTACAGATCACTGTATTTTTAATATTAATATATAGTATTATCGATCGATTGAAGAATTATTAAATCTCGGTATTGTAATTTTCTTTGTAAAATACGCGATGTGCAAGTACAAAAATTTGGTCTGCGTACGTAGTTTCTTTTTTTTTATTATTATATTTTAATTTAATACTGAGATGTAATTAAAAAATAAATAAATTCCATTGATTTAACTTTAATTTTTATTTCGAATAGGAAAAAAGACTATGAGGATATTTTTGAAAAATATTTCCATATTCAATATACATCGCTCTGTTTAAGCGGCAAGACAACTTATAACGAATTAGATAGTTAATTAAAATGTAATTAATAAAACGTTATATACATGGTTCATTTTGTCATAACAGAATGCATTATTCATTTCCATAATTACATTAGTACAGTACTATATAATTTTTTAATTCTCATATTCATAAGATTTAATGAAGCTAATATATATTGTTTTTATTTTTTTTTGTCACGAAAAATATATGTCTTTATAATCGGTACCGTTTTTCTAACAGAATATTTTATATATATTCTCCATATTTTTTTAATATATATCACCCTAGTCTAATGCCCTTTTAATAAATAATGGTTATGTGCCCTAACCATCATTTATTAAAGGGGTTTTCATTTTAAGTTTGCAATTAGTCAAATTTAAATATTTAAAAACTGAATAAATCACTTTAAATGACATCATCGTTCATTTTCCCCACGACTTAAATGAAATCGAATAGCTATTGATTTCCCGCTCCGAGGAAGCGTTTTCGACTTTTCCCCCAAAACTTGCCGTCGATTCGGGAAAGTTGGCGACCTTGCATGAGGGAGAGAGAGAGAGAGATAGGCGCGGACGTTGTGACGTCACACCTCTCTTTCTCTCTTCGGCGGGGAGCTAACGACCTATCGATCCGACGCCACGTGGTGTCGTCTTCGCGTCTATTAAATTATATATGTACGTGAAGAATGCCAGAAGAAGAAATTTATATAAATACGTGACCGATTTGTGTACACGTAGGCTAGCTGATTTATTTTTGTACGAGCTTTGAGGAAATCTAATATTCATTCATCATTGTCATCCTACCTAATCGTGGACGTAACTTGTTTGAAAGACTTGAAGTCTGCTAAATGCAATGCTGCGAAATTTTCATGATATTGCGATGGTTTGCTGTAATTGATGCATTATGAAAAACGAGAAACGAAAAAGATGTATAAAAAATGTGAAAAATATATATTTTTTTGAGGAAAGAAAAATAGATATTCTAGAGTCCTGAAAATTATAAATTAATATTAACTGGTATTGATATAAGACCGAAAATTGTTGGTGTTATATTACCATTTAAATAGTTATTCATTATTACTTACTTTCAAACGAAATGGTGCATGAACCTAAAATAAATTATTGTGTTGAAGATAAGAAAGTAACTTTATTTTTTAATACTGCTCGTCTTTTCCCATATTTTCCTAATAATCATTATGGTTTTACATACAAATTAGTAGGAAAAAAAATATTTTCTCAAGCATAATTTATCTTTTGTAATATTCTCCGCCAGGATCCAATAGGTAGTGCTATATTGGAGTGATAAACAAATTTATGGACACAAAAGGACTCAAACTCTTTATGCAATATGTTGCATTCGAAAAAAAATGTATAACGAAATTGCAAAATCTGTAAAAAACGAAACGCGCCACCTAACAAGCAAACGGTTTATTTTATGCGATCAATACAATATTTAAATCTTTACATGGCAGAAAAAAAGATACGTACAAGAGAAGAACTCAAAAAAGGTACGCTAGTCTCAAACAAGAATTTTGTCTATGCTCTCGTTTGGCTGTTCTGTGCTATTGATCTTCCACATGCAACAACTAGGACGCCCAGATTCTGTGTGGCAATAGGTTAGGCAAATTAATATACAGACTACTAGGGAAGTGAATATGTACAAATATACGTCGCTTGGCTGGAAATCGAACGCGACCGGCCCGGTTTTTCAAAACTTCTCATTCACAAAGCCACGGAGTAGGTTTATAAGCGCGAAATAAGCGTGATAGAACAAGGCGAAGGCTCTAGTTAAATATCACCCGTTTGGAGTTGCGCGTGCGATTTTCGCATAACTTTCTATGTGACATCACGGACGTGGTCGTTGTGTTCCCTAGGTTTATTCAAGGTTTTTAAAATTTAACCGCGATATATCAACGCTAACGAAACCTCCAGATAATTGAACAATTAAAGGATTATATTAATTTTTTTGAAATTGCTCTTCCACAGCTTTATGGATTTCGTGACTCCGAACTTGCGTCAATCTTGTTCTCAGAAAATGGAGCTCATAGTCATAGTGGAGAATCATAGTGGAGCTGAATACCACTACAGCTTAATAGTCCCAAAAGACATACAGCCATATAACAAACCAACGTATGCAATAAAAACGAATTTAATACGAGCAAATCATGTGGGCGATTGCGCCAATTTATCACCTTCAATTCTTAAAGGTACCGGACTTCCTTTCTTGCTGCGGCCGGATTGACAAACGGGTTTTTAACTTTAGTCGAATTAAAACACTCGCTCCTCGTCACGATGAAGACGTTAAGCCGTCGGTCGCGGACGCCGTTGAGCCTAAGTGGAGGGCTCGGAGGCGAAGGCCCTATTTCAGAAACAGAAAGATTGCGGGGTATTACGTCCATGACACAAATTCGATACGACAAATCTAGTGAACGGGACAATGGGTAAAGCACACCGACGAATAATCTGCGACGTCGACTCACGTCGAGACGCAGAAAAGTACTTTAGGCAGTTGCATAGCAAAATTTTTAATTTTTCATCCTCACACCTCCAAAGACTAACGCTCAATTCGAAAGTTGAAACAGCGCTGTGGTGACAGAAATTAGGATAGAATGACGTCATCTGAAACAGGCCGGGTAAAGTTGTCGATGTTACTATCTCCCGAATGTTCTCTAGGGTGATAAGTATCTTTAAGATGATATATAATTATATTATATATAATATCATTATGTATCACTGATTTAGTGGATTTTGTTTGTTTGTGTCGGGTTTATTTCACTCCACTACAGAGCAATTAATGTTTTCCTCGAGGTATCACGCCTGCGGTATAAATTTACAGGGTTAAAAATCACTGCTTGACCCACTACACTCGGCTATTATCGCATTTTTATTATTTTTGAAGCATGACGTAATTTCATATGAAATTAAAAAAATAGTAATTCATTTGATGGATTAAATAATACAATAATCGGTAAGAAAATAACGGTTTCCATGCGTGTTTCTTTTAAATTAATCCTAGAACTTCAGCCCGTTAGTGGACCAAAGGTCGTCCGACGGTCACGTCAGCGGTATATGACGTTAAATTCAAACACGAACGCGCCCATAGAACCGGAGCGGAGGTCATTCACAAACACAAAACTTTCGCGTTGTCGTATTATCAAACAGACCGGCCGGCCGGGGCTTCCGCACAATTTCGGCAGTTCGTCGAACCGGGAGGCGACGGCCGGAGGAACGCTCGCCACTGACCTACGGGTCGAGGTGACCAGCTCCGTGGGAGACTAGCGGCCGCGTCCGGCGCCGGCGGGAACGGCGCGTTCCTGATCTCGTCCTCGACGTCCCAAAGCCGATCACGGTCCGCGTCTCGATCGCGATGCTCGCACCCGCCGCGAACTTTATTCCGTTACGGATCCTAGCTTCCGATCCTCGTCGTGACACCGTCTCGTCACCTTCCATCTCGGAATCGGTATTGGAAATCATTTTCCCGTTTTCTACGACTTCATCTGATGTAAGAAAATCAGTATGCGCGGATGTAAAATCATATTTTAGTCAAATTAGTTTGTGTCCTTTATCATTCACAAATTTTCTGACTACTCAACATAAAAGTTTTATTTATTTTCCGGGAATGCAATACATTTATTCTTTAATTAAGGTACATTTCTGAGAAACGTATCCGTTAAGGACGGTCGCGTGACATAAGCTCAAAAATATTCTCGTATATCTTTACACGGCATCGTCATTTAGGTTGTCATCAAAAAATGCAGTCCGGTATAATATTTTTGTTTCACCCGCACTTAAAGCAGTATTTCAAAATACCGTCGCTGAAAACAGAATAACCCTTTTCCATCACGGCGAACCTTAAGCTTATCTTTTTTTTTTAAATTCTTTCATGAATTCTAAACATCGCAGCCGAGCCTCTTGTTCAACAGAAATAAAACGGAAGGTCGAAGAAATGATAAAATCTTCACGTGAGTCCGTTTAGAGAATGAAAAATCGTGAGGCTGTTTCGAGAAACAATAAAAAAACGAACCGTGAACCGTCACAAACACGTACCGGACTGTGGATCGAATCGACCGATCTAGACTAATTCTAGACTCAGAAACAGTGCATCCTGAAGTTTGGATGTGTGCGAGCGAACCATTGCAATTTCGGGGTTCGTTGGCCCGTGCCGACGACCCGTACGATCGCTACTGACCTATACGCCGCCGGTGGCGCCGCCTGCCGGCACCTCGGCCGCCGTCCGGCGTCATGTTCGTCTGGCGGTTGGGATGATTTCATGTACAAAGTCATTGAATTCGATTAGTTGCCGGTACGTTACGTTTTACGATCGACTAAAATGGCGATTGACGTTTTAATTGCGTACGGATCGCTTTGAAACGAGCCGGATGTATTTGAAAAGAGATATATTCGTGGACAGCCGGCGATAAGAGATTTTAGACGCATGCGCATAAGATCATTCTAGTAATATGTAATAGTCGCTTTATAGAATTCGTTAAAAGCTTATTGTAATTACCTACAGGAAGTTGATAGGTTTTTCTTTTACCAAAAAAATTAATTACTTTTTTTTCTGACTCGCCATAAACATCTCGGTATGTCCAGCGACGTTACAGACAATATAGGTTCTTATTTATTTCGTTGTATTGGTTCTTAGATACGTTTATATCGAGTGTATAAATTATTTAATGATAATAAAAAATAACAAAATAGCCCTATAAAATATATAAATAACGCTTTGGATTATTTCTTATCGCAGTTTTGTATATTTGTATAGATTTTCAATTTTTACATACAATAATATCAGGCTACACGTAATAGGCTGAAACTTTTTTTGTGTAATTTACGTCCTTGAACAGAACATAAATTGCAATTAAATTTACATGTATTCATAGAATAATATTTTATAAATTATGGATGTACATAAACACGTCTACGTAAAAAAAAAATGAATAAGACAAAACTCTAATTTCGATATTAGTTTCAAAAATATGCAAAATTTTCAAAATAATTCCAAATTCCATTCGCACCCATTAACTTTCCAACGTTTATAATCGACACCCCACAGATTCATTGGCGTTAAGCAGTAACGGTAATCCCATACATCGCTATTTCGGGCGCGTCATTTGCACATTTAGTTTCCGAAAAAAAAATATCGAAAATTGTAGATTCTTTTAAGGATATATTGACTCTAAAATGACGCTGACATCCTAAAGTTTAGGACTAACATCGCGATCGTAGGCGTCTCTCTTAAGTGTGTATAGGCTTTATGGTTCATTTCATCTTCTGTTCGGTCCGGTGCAATGACCCTAGTCTGTTGATGTTGAGGTGTTCGCAAGTTGAGGATGTCTTTCTGTTTAGTTCTCAAATAAATATGAAAATTGAGCGTACAATGAGAATTTTTTTTTTTAATTTAACTACAGTAACTGTGTTTCCCCACTGTAATCTCAGTTGCTGTCGTTAAATGACTGTTTCGATATTGATGACGTTAATGACGTTAAAATGGCCGTTTGGTCATTTCCATAAAACAAATCCTCGAGTTAAATTTTCCACCTATACCTGTAGAAATTGGTAGACAAAGACATACTCAGTACATTTCCTTGCAACCGATCAACGGCGGAAAGATTAGCGGCTGGACAAGCAGACATCGAGAAAAACCTTAACTGCGACCAGGATGAAAAGTATCTTTACAGTCTAGAATTACGATGCTTACCAACTCCTTAACAACTTCAGTGTTTTTTTCATAGGTTATTCAACAATATTGGAAATTCGCACGGAAGGACAAACGAGAAATTGGAAAGTTTCTAGTTTTATCAAAATAAACATAAAACAATTGCCTGATGAAACAACCCGCCGAGGAGGCTAGTTAACCGACTAGACTAGGCATAACCATGCCCGTGGTTATACTGAATATTCTGAAACTGTATACCTTTTCTTTTTATTAAAGAAACCTTCATACGCTCGAAATCTTGCACCACAAAACGATAACCTACATTACAGTAGACGAAAATACAGTAGCACAGCGATCGAAAATCCATAAGAACCGCGGCCAAAAATAAGAACGGGGAAGCCGGAAGCAGTTTATGGTTGTTAGTGGGTCAGAGAAGAAAGTACACGAATCTGGGGCGAGAACGCGCTGTGTCGAGAAGAGTGCTGTTTGAACTATACAGTTTTGTAGTTCTTAACATTCTTCTTATTGGAACTTGTTTTTTTATACAGATATAATCTTTGATGAACACGGTTATTTGTATTCGTAACTCGATAATCAAATCAGCCCTCGAATTCATTTTGAAACTATTGATTTTTTTTAATTAAAGCTCTTTTTTCAATCTAAAATTTTATAAAAATGTGAAATCATTGTAACTTATGTGTAACTTATGTCATTATAACAATTCTTATTTTATAATGAGAGTTTCGCATATCCGTGAAGACATACGAAATTATCCAGAGATTACACATTAAATGTTATAGCTGTGATTAATAAAAAGCTTTACATGTATTAGATACCAGAAATTATAAACGTTTCGATATCACGATAGACCAAAATGACGAAAAATCTACGTCGATGCTGACAGCGACTCGAGAATTTATTTAAAAAAAACAACAACAATTCACTCCTTCCATGTATGCGAGAAACCTTCAAACCATAGAAAATACATTCATATCTATTACAT
This sequence comes from Eumeta japonica, assembly GCA_005406025.1. Classification (NCBI taxonomy): domain Eukaryota; kingdom Metazoa; phylum Arthropoda; class Insecta; order Lepidoptera; family Psychidae; genus Eumeta; species Eumeta japonica. Next base: position 236,652 of record BGZK01000893.1, read on the forward strand.
TTTAATCTTCTCGGCATGCCCAGGACAAAATACCATTCGCATATGTTAAGAATTAAAATTTTAATACGCAAAAGCCCATCTGACCATCAACTACAACGCATCCATTCGCGCCGAATGTTAGCTTACGTGTTTACCTCAAAAACTGACGCGTTTAACTCACGGCAACGTGTACGGCCGGCCGCCTTTTTCGCTAGCGCGAAAGCTTAACCACCTGGAGCGGCGCGCGCGGCCGTCGAACTCGCCTCACTGGGCCAGCCGTTGACCCGCACGTGGGCCGCCCGGGTTAAATCAACTATGCGAGAGCTCATACTTTGTACGCGGCCGTAACGAGACTTTGATAGCTATCTGACCGGCTGCGCCGAGGTAAGTGCCTGCCGTGCTTATGTTCTTGCCCCGGAGCAATTCAGAATTCGATACCCAATCCATACAATAACTTATATGGTGCAAATGTATGGATACGTGTGTATGTAATGTAAATGTAAATAATGAATATCATTATACCTTTTCAGGCATATTGCATTTGTCTGTACGATCGATTAGACGAAATAGGATAAAGGAAATCGAAACAGGTTATCGATGTTTTTATATTAGAAAAAAAAACTCAGATAACACAATCTTTGTTAACCTTCCGAAGGTAAACATGTCGATTAAAATGGCTACACTTTAAAAAAAAAACTTTTCTCGAGTAAAGTAAAAAGCTTATACGAGTTAATTATCGAGTGCGAGATGTATTGGATACCATAATATTATGGATATTGCGTTATTAAAAATTTAATAAACTCCATATTTGCTAACGAAGTAGGTCAAGCCGAAGAATTTAATAAATACCGATATTTTCGCAAGGTTAACATTCAACGGTGGTATAAAGCTCAGAGGTGATAGCTTCTAATATTTTTTCCTACTTGTCTATATCGCTATCCTGGACGGGCACTGTATACACCATTTCCAATACATCAGACACGATTTATTGGACGAGCGTCGAACTCGCCGCAGTGGGCCGGCCGTTGACCCGGCGTGGACTGACAGCGAATATGTGTGAACTCGATCGCAAGGAGTCTTCAATGAACACCTGATGATTTATCTCAAGCTGACACGAGAAATGCCTCTATTTTATTAGGCGATCACTTCATTTGGTATGTTCGTAAAATTTATTAATTCGATATTAATATTCGAATCATAGCTACATATTATATATATGCCAATCACAAATATGGTGTAAAATTCCCGTTACGTGTTTTTTAATGTTGCAGAGTTCAGACTATACTAATACAAAGGTTCAATCTTCTGCGACAAGACACATTATGGTTTTAATGCGAAGGAGTAAGAACGACCCGGGATGTCACGGGTCTTTTCTACTCCTTAACGTGCGTTAAGGTTGTCTGGTCGCCTGGTCGTCGTCACCGTCACGGTCACTTCTACTACTGCTCATCCTCACTGGACCTGCGCAGACGAGTGAACATCCAAGTCGTCGGATCTGCGAACGCGAACACCCGTGGGAGTGTACGCCGATGCGATCAGACGGCCGATGTATCTGGCACGACAATGCAGGACCGATGCAAAAAATGGAAAGTGCTAAAGCGCCACGGATTTCATTCAAAATCGGCGTCCTCGCTCACGGCCGCCGGCGGTGTCGTCACGTTGCGCAACGCCGTGTCGCCGAAGGCGATGACCCGGGTTCGACGCACGGCCGGCTGAAGTACGCCGAACTCTGTGACTTACATATCGCGTACGAGGGTGTTTGCCGGGATCCGATGATTGTAAAATGTATGATAGTTTCGTGCTTCGAGGTATACGAATTAGGTGAATGTTCCTTATACGCCGCTTAACCTCGATAGCACGGCGAACATGCGTACGCTTCTAATGAATCGGATCAGATTTGATGAAGACGCTGTGCTATTTAGATATCCAGACCTTGGCGCTGCCGTATTATTGGACCGATATTGAGTAATTATTTTATTTAATTTCAGACAAACACAATCGATGTGCAGACGTTATTATTGCTATATTATCTTACTCGGTCGGTCGATTTTTCCCGAATTACGGAACCCTAATATCGTTCGAAATAATTACACGGTCCTTCGAAGGCGCCACTCATCCGGCGTTACACCCAACGAGCGTGCACTCCCCCGCGTTCGGGGAAAAGGGAATGAGCGGGCTTTGCGAATATTTGCGATATTTCGCGAAGTTAAATTCGGCTGTACGGCGAAAATTGTTGCGCCATCTTCCGGCGAGTGGCGGAGAACGCGGTCCGATGAACCTCGACGGGTGTCACTGACCGCCGAAAGTACGGAAACCTCTCGCCAATGTGTGTCAGTCCGTCTGCGTTTGCATGTACATTGAATCACGGCGTATCTCAGGCGCCGCACGGGGGCAGGGGCGGAGGGGTGCGTCGGAGCATTGCGCGAATGTTTCACCGCGACGCAGCGGCAGGAGGGGCCAAGAGTGACGTAGGGCCATGTCGGCCTTCGACTCTTTGACAGTCGGCAAAGCCGTGTCCGCTGTGATGGAGCGATCGACCGATTTAGCTGTTCGCTCGAATGCTGATCCCGAGGGTATTGGGGGTCATCGTTGTCGAACCTGCTACATCTTTGAGCTTTGATCTCGCCGCGGTGTCAACGACACCAGCGCCGTCGACGCTAATTGTATATTCCAGATTTTAACTGATATGAAAGCCTATTATTAGTAGAAGGATAATTTTAAAATCTACACATTTATTTATAATTTCAAAAAACTGAATTATACAATTCAGTTTTAGAATTACACATTTCAATATAAAGGATATAACAATAATTTTTCACCTAGGTATGACGGGATAGAATTTAACTTTCCCAAAACTTTTATCGTTTGTATTTTATTTATTCATTTTTATTTCACATACGTATTGAGAGCTCACCGCCGCCCATGAACATCTGCAACATCAATGTTCTGATGTTCTTTCCAAAAGACGTAATGCATTATTATGACACAAATTATTTCATAAGCGACACTAGAAGAATGTTAACATTCCAGAAGTTATTTATTTAGCCTACATGACAATTATAGGCTATAATGGCAGATCGCCGTTGCGGCTAATTACTAGATAGTATAACTTAAGCGAGCAAGATTTAGACGTTTGCATCTAAATGAATAGGGAACTGTAGTTTTTTTCAAACATCTATAAACTATATTTATGCTACACTAAAAAAACTGGCAACATTATTGCTGTTCGGGGCTTTCAAGGTCGCAACACAGCGCGGCATCGTATGTCAGTCAGGCCGTCCATCGATTTTCGGCCTTAGCGCTGGGCGATCCAGGTTATCGGTCGGCGTGACGCCGGCAGCGCCAAGTCACGGGTGAACGCCACGCGACGTCAACGGCTGAGCGGTGACGTACGTCTCAGGTATTCGGTTAAGTGGAGTCACTGCTCTGACGATGCGCGACACCGGGACCGGTGGTCAAGTGTGAAACGCCACAACGTCGAATGGTTCGCGGCTGGGGTGAAGTAGAAAAATCCACAAGTTTGACTTTGTATAGTCACACAGTTGATGAAATAAATAGTGAAACTGCACAATATGAGATTATATTTTATATTAAATAGTTTTGACAAGCACGCTCCATGGGGTAGTGACACATTGGGACACTAAAAGCAATTACAGAAGTTCGGAATAAGAAAAAATGTATTCCTGGCCAGTGTCACATAAGCAATTAAATCGTCAACAATATAATACTGAGTTCCAAAAATCTACAAACTGTAAAGTTGTAAACCATATTCAATGGGAATCGTATATTCTTCATGTACGTCTTGTGACATAGAAATGAAAAATTGCATGTGACGTCACTATTGACGTCATCACACGTCATTTGTTTGAGATTCGGGTTACCAACTTATGGAACATCATCTGTCACCAATCTGAGCTATCGAAAATGAGACGAGGAACCCTCAGTATGATACTCTAAAGTGTGACGTTAATAAAAGCCTTTTTACATAAAATTATTCATTATTTTATTCCTTACGTCTCGGCTTATATTTTTAACTAGCTTTTGTGTGCAACTCCGCTCTCATAGACATAGAACGAGTAAAACATGTCCTATTTTCTATATTACATCTCCAGCAAGAGATCTGGAAAACCTTATTCGATTCCGTATAGGAGCTTTTCGTGATCCACGGACAGACAGAAAAATTAATGTTTTGGCTCCTATTGCATTTATAAATCCAAATTCACAAAGAACTTACATCACACCCCAAAATAAATGCCTTTGTCATAATCGACGTCCCAAAAAAGCCTCAATGATGACATTCGTATCGATTTTCAGGCTTATTTCGTTCCCACCCCCCAAAGTTATGATTTAAAAAATCTCTAAAAATGAGTATTCCCTAATTTCTTTTTTAGGAACGCTCAATTTTTTATAATTACAGTTGCCTACCACCGGGTAATTGCAGGTCCTCCAATGATTCTAATAAGTTTTGAGGTGACTCCCGGATCGCATCCTGGTTTAGAATAGTGGGTTAAATGAGTTTCAAAAACGATAATTTGTTAGGGCTTATATCGGGAAAACTGTTGTCGCTGTATAATACATGTCATAAAAACGCGACGTTAAAAAAAAAATGACCAAAGAACAGGCTACAAGCATTAAGCGATATTCTTTATTAGAAAATTACAAATATGATTTTCTTTGAACGCATAACGCATTTTTACCGCAGCCGGGAGGACGTCATGAACTTCACGCGGCCGTTCGTTGAACCCGTAAACAAGGAAGATATTTCGCGCTCCCGTGAAGTTTGTCGATGTTGTAATGAGGATAATAAAAAAAAAATTATATGGGACACCAGATGAACAATTTGGGATAAGCTATTAGACTTCGTAGAAAGCGCTCAACCTAGCGGCAGGAGCTGCGTCCGCGCCTCTACCGCCGCCCATTCAGTGTGACGTCACGCGAAATCCGCACGTCCTCGACCACGCCCTCGGCCTTCTTCGTACCGTTTCGCTTTTCGGCCACCGTTCATTTCATTTTTGTTACAATAACCCGAAACTTTCAAAAAGAAAACAAAACGGACATTATAAAAAGTTGTATAAGTAATATGTTATTTACAATCCCAATCGGATATGGGGCCTTGTCCGTTGTTCCACACAAAAATAATAATTTTTTTTATATTCAATTTCCATAACAAATTAGATTTTAAACAATTATCATTCTTATCGTATATTTATCGTTTGTGACAAATAAAAAACACTCATAAAGCTTGCCATTCCCAGCGAAAACGCCGTCACGAAGTTCGTTCGCATCGCCGATCGCTTCGAGATGTTTGTTTAGGAAACAGATACGTTATCTGCTATTTATTTTTATACGGGCTCACACGAGGGCCATGCTACGCCTATTGACAGCGTCTGCGATTGAGCGTGCTGGCTTCACCGTCGTATGCGCACCGGCCAAATGGGGCGGCGGTCAAGTGCGACCGAATGGAGAATATACTTTCTCTGATTTTCGGAAATTAAGTTCCGATTCAATTCCTACATAATCGTCGACGGCTTATCTGTAGTCTCATAACGATAGGCTATCGACACTGAACGGTAAGACCGAGAAATGTGTCACGTTCTGTCTGTGGCAGTAGGCTGTCGCAGAAGCGTACTTTACCACGGTTTTTTTTTTTAATTTCAAATCGAGGAACATGGACACTATGCTTACCGCGGCGGCCCGTCGTTAACGGTCGTAAAGCAACAAAATTCTATAAACACGATTCTATTAGCATTCGGCTGTTCATGACAAGTTGACTATGTAAAAGGGGTAAATAAACAAAAATAAGAACCAACTCTGTAAATAAGGCTTCATCGAATAAAACCAATAAATGTCGCTGATAGGTATTGTGAAATAATAATGTAAAAAATTGGATACCCGAAATTATCCCGACAATTTAAGCTTTCGCTTCTATTAAGTCAATAAATCTATACGTGTAATGAAATGGTAGAGTCATCGTGTCTCTACATCAATACATTAAAAATATTTACCACAAATATATGTAGGCGATGTATGGACCATGGCTGAATACGATAACAGGTTAAGAAACTTTGTCTGTCTGTTTGAACACGTTAATCTTCAAAATTATTAAACGTTTTTTTTATGAGATTTTCGTATATAAACAGCTTGAGACGATATACAGGGATTATCTTATCGAGACCGGCTCAAAGAGAATTAGTTGATTTTTAAAAATAAATTGTACTCGCGTGTGGCAGCGGACTAGCTGCTAGTATTAATATAAAAGTGAGATTACACTTTAGTTTGTAAAAAACTGATAATTTGTCCATTTGATGTAATAATACGAATGTATACAATATGCAAAAAATGAAGGTAGCTCATTAGCGAGGAACATCGACCGCGGATCAGAAGATACTAGCTTCTAAACTGACCAAGATCTAATTGACTGATGAGTTCTTAATTTAATTCACATCAAACCATACCCTTGGAGTGTCAGAGGACACGTTGAGTACGTTAAGACGGTCCGGGAGGTCATCGGGCCCCGAGGGCCGGCGTGGGCGGCTTAACGTCCACGCCCCTCGATCTGATGTAAACGGATTGCGGGTGTGTATCCAGTGGACTAGATACGAACCCGACGTTCGCTTACATATAACAATACCCTCAAGGATTAATTCACGATTGTCTGATTCAGTGAAATGGTAATAAGACTTAAAGGGTTAATATATATATATATAAAGGATGTATAAAAATATATACTCAGACGTTTGGTATACTTGAAAACATATGCAGATTGGCCTAGGACCAGCCCTGCCGGCGCACAGCTCAAACCTTAACGTCACAACTCGGAACACGGCACACCGTTACGCTGTTACGTCGTCGCGTTTCTTCTCACGTGATTATGCGCAGGAACGGGATCGCTTCCCACGGGACTTTAAGAAAAACGAAACTTATCCGGTCATATTGAAAATATCACATTTCTCGCCGGACCATGTGAGGGCGCGTTCGGGTGAAACTTAAACGAAAACCGGTATGCGCTTATATAGAAAAGGTTTTCGAAAATACGCCTTTATTGAGATTGATTTGACAGAATGTTTGAAGAAGATCTAAAGTAATTAATTCTTGGATAGCGACATTATACAACCTGCTTGGTTTAAAAACCCCATTTAAGAATCCCATAAAACTGTTCGCGACATGTTAAAAAATGTGATCTCCCAATGTAACGGGAAATTGTTTGGAAGTCACTTTTGGACAAGCACAGTTATATTCACGTATTTTCAAAAATTTTAATTAGTAATTTATTCTTATTAGCGTATTTTTTAATCCGTCTCAAAAATATCTCGTTTCATTTTTTGAGGTTTATTTTTAGTTTAATTTTATTCAAAACTAAAAACGAATTTTGTTACTCCAAATCGAATCCGAATAAAACTGTTCCATCACCAGCACCAGATCAGCTTGAACGAGTACCAACATAATATATGTATACTTAACACTTAACCTTAAACGAGTTTAACGTTATTATTTAACAATAATTTAGTAAAAAAGGGAGTTATAAAAATTTCCATTATTTTGACAACAAAATTTAGACGGGTATGATTATAGCTCGACTTCTTATCAGGTATTTTCTGTCTGTAGGACTTTTGTCTTTGGTCATTATTGTATACAATTCCTTCTTTATTCTCGAAAAAAAAAACTACGTCACGGAAGAGCTGTTAATTTATAATGTAATAAACCTGTTTCATGAGTTATGTGTGACCTGTGTAATAATTGGAGTCAATTTCAATTTTGAATTCGAAAACACAAAATTACAAATCCACGTCACAAACACAGAATTCTCTAATGGGAAACTGATTAAATTTAATTATTTGTTATACGTAAAGTTCTGTAGTTGAGGGTAAGAATCCTAGACGTAGAATCTAATAATCGGGTTACATTCAATAATCAATTGTCGGATTTACATTGGTTACATACACGAAACAATACATTGCTCTCAGAGTGCTGGTATGTAAATCAAAGCGAATCTAAAGGTTAAAAGCACCCAAATAAAAGCTATTTTGGACGGTTTTATGATATTTTTGGACGAATAAAAAAAATAAACGTCAATAATTCCCACGAAGTTCACAGAAGAACGAAACCGTGGGCGGCCGCCGCCCAAATAGGACAAGCCGACGCTGGGCGGATTCCGATTTGGCTGGCCGCTCTTGGGCGGCGACACCGCGGGCGGTCGCGGCACTTAGTGCGTAAATGTGCCGACTTAGTCGCGCAACCCGCGTTATCTTGCTGTTTCAATTGAACAATTCTCGTTTATAAAACGACTGTCTCGTTGACGGGCCGTAACGATTTCCAACTAAATTTCACTTTGACAATGTATTGCTATTCTTTCATTGTAGGGCCATTCGACAGTACTTTGAAGTAATTAATCTGTCACCGGCTGTCAGCAATAAACGGCATTGCATTACATTGACACCGTGTATGTTGTTATGTATTTAAATATTTTTCGTTGCAAATCAACACAAACAATTGTTCCTTTGGGAAATTATAATTTTCCCACGGCAAACTTAAAAGAAACCGAGCGTGCCTCGATTGCCATGCATGTAACTTAATATATCAGCAGACCAATTTTGTAACCTTTAAATAAGTCGGTCGTTGTGGTTATGGCTTCAAAACTACGTCAGGTTGTCGCCGGTTGATGTACGATATTGACATTAGACGATGATATCAATTGGATTGTATTAAATTTACAGAATTGAACTGTAGTACAATTTCACACCGTGTAGTTTTTTTTTCATTTAAAAGGAAAAATAGACAGATCGAAGAATCTATCACGATCTGCGTTACCGTGTCGATTTCATTTCAAAGCGTACGGTAAGTTTCTAATCCGCGTGACGATTCGCCGAAAACTCAGTTTAACGGTCACTAATCTAATCTAATCCAATTACAGGGTTACAATTATTGCAGCGTTGTCAACCGAAAACACGAAATTCTGTTACGGGAATCAGTTTTTATTCTATCTCCTATATAAATATTTCCGCTAGTTAGAATTCAGCTAGTCTTAAAATAATTTCTTAAAAGAAAACCTTATCCAAAAAAACAGTGAGGTGGGAAAAATTCATATTTTGTAAATTTTTAAGGTTATTAAAACTTCGAAAACTTCATTTATTTTTTTCTGTTATATATATGTATACCGATGTACTATCAGTAAGCGACGGGCCGGAAACTGTGATATAACTAAAAAGTAATTAACGTGTTTTTTAATAAAAGAAGCAAGGTTTTTCAAAAGAATACCTTATGACCCCATCAAACAAAATCTGATTTCTAACACTTATAATAGTCAATTGGAATAAAATTTTATTTATAAAAAAATTAATTCTGTGTTATCGTTGACATTTAATGAGATAATCGACCAAGACCCATGGACGAACCATAAATTAGGGGTCCTTTTTCGAACCTCTGTATATACCCTTCTAAGTCCGGAACTATTAGAATAAGCATAGTTTTTACATAATAAAATAAAGATGATACATAAAAAAAGAAAGATTTTTTGGCAGACATTCTGTTGTTTTGGCAGTCTGTTTCACTGTTTAAAATATTTGATAGGAAGCATTTCAAAATTTGTTACATCAGATTTACTATGTAAATTTCTCTTCCCAGCTCGCCGCTCATATCGACATTTATACAATACACTCTGTTCGTATATCTATCGTTTCCCGTTCAAATCCACCACCAACAGCGTCCGTTATCGGCGAAAACGAACTCCGTACGGGCGGGATAAACACTGCCAAAATTCACTTGTTTGTAACGCGCGCCATTCTCGGTGCCCGCGCGGGCCGGGCGGCGGCGCGTCAAAAATACCGCGGGGTTCGATGACCCCCGCGAGGCGGGTCGCCGGCCGCGTTCGGGGGTCATCGACCGGCCGCCGCCGGATGGCCCCCGCGGCCGCGCCGGCACCGCCGCCGTCGCTCGATCGACCGCCGGCGGACCGCGAAGGGGCGAAGGCGGATTTTTTGAGAAAATTTTGCGGATTTGTCCACGGGGGGGTGATGCGGGATTTTCGCTTCTGAACTCTGAATATATGATAATCTTCAGGTGACGCCGGGTAACTGGGTCAAAGTTGGTAAAACGGTAGCCGATTTTGAATTATCGGCACTGTATTTTGTTTTGAGAGTTAATAAAGTGGGGTTGACAGGGTGGATCCTTTTGCGAGATCAGTGCAACGCCAATCGAGAGTCGAAAGACAGTATTAGCTAATTCCATACGTGGCGACCTTTTGATGGGTGTCGCTTTGTATGAGTCCGTGGAGAAATATAACAGACGGTCAGCCGTGAGTTCTTTAGAAAATATGGACCGGGATCAGTCGCGAGCAACTGCTGATGGGATGTATAGATCTACACTTAACGATTAATTGCCAAAGGTATCAAAAAATCTAGATTTCGTTTAAAAATATGAAGTCGCTTTGTAAATTTTTCGATTACAAACCTGATGGAAATTAAATGTTTCAATTATCTCATACTACACTTCGTCTAAAGAGTTTTATTTATTTATTTTAAGTATAGCATTGAAAAAGGAGACTTTGGCCTGTAAGAAAATATTAAGTTTATGTATTTATACCTAAAAATTATATTAAATGGCTCGTATCGTAAATATTATGTTAATTACGAATATATTAATCACATGTGACACATCTGTGTATATACAACAGTAAAATGTTCCAAGATGTATGTACCCTTTTACTTTCTTCTAGAATAGAAGCTTTGCTATTAATTTAATACATAGTAATTATTCTCAATTTAAGCAAATGTTCAAGTTCGTCAACTCCAGTAATTAAACTGGCTGTAACGTTGGAGATTCTAAGAAATTGTGAATTCTCAGGTTTCAATTAAAACAATTATTAATTTAATTTCATTTATAATAATAAGAGGAATTGGAAAGTGTCCAATTAAAATAAATCTCAATTCAGAATAGAATCATACATTAATTCTAGAAATTGAGTGTCAACTCTATCATTGCAAATCTTCAAAATCAAATTAATCAAACCACTTATCCCGTAGGTTTCTTTAAAGCGCAATATTATTAATAATTTTCAAAATTTTATATTATCGGTTATTTTCATACAGAAATACTATATTTACCAAGTGTATTGCATTAGTTTAAATTCAAATGTGCAATAGGCGAGCAAAGCAGACAAAGAACGAAATATTTTTAACAGATGCCGTCCGTCGAATCATATTATAAGTCCACTATTATTTTAAACGCTTTAGTAAGGGTTTCAATAGGGAAGTATAGCGATTGTTAACTGTCTTAACCCTAAAAAGGGTTTATATCCATCTAACGTTCGGCGTAGTGGTCGTGCTTCTGCAAACGCAACTCCAACACAATCGGAATTTTCGGGTATAGAACTTGGGTCCTCCACGTAGACTTAGAATTTAGACAACGACAGTGTACGCCGATGGCTTAAAAACACAGAGCGAGGTATTTGATGTAACTTAATCGACCGTCAACGCTAATGATTCCCGAAAGTGTACAATTAATTTATTGTAAATTTATTAGCAATGTATTCTTGTGTATAACGTAGTTAATAGAGTGGATAAATGAAAATGAACTTCAAAAAGGTTACACTAAGTGTGTATGTATGTATAATGAACATGTAACCTTTATGCCAAATAATTGAATGAAATTTTGAATTTAAAAAGCATTTTTTTTTAATGTATCACAATGCATATTTATCTGAAAACATAGTCTCGTGAACCAAAGCCCACATTTGGATTTCAACAATTTCTATACACCAGTGAGTGAAGTTACTCTAAATCGCTTACAAACAATTTATGTGCTAAAAGGTCATTCGGTACTATCAGGTCAGTTTAGGATGGATCCGGCACCAGATACCTCCTTGACGAAAAACGGTCAAAACGGTCAGCGACATTTATAGAAGAGCCACGATCGAGCCATAACCTTGAGACCTTCAAGGGATACCAATGGTTCTAACTTTGCCGCTTTAAACTATCGATGTTGAAGCTTTTTTGTTGGTAGCGATATCTGCTGATATTATATCTACCGCATTACGTCAACTTTTATCTGGGACAAAAGTCGTCAAAGGTTATTTTAGTCTACCGCATATCGTGGGGCACTAGTGAATGTACGATCATAAAGTAATAGTGTATTCGTAATTACATAGTTTGATGCAAATGCAATACAAATAAAATGGGGTTTTGTGTCGGTGGAGAGTGAAAACAGGATTTGGATTGTTTAAAAAAAATATAAACAACGAAATCCTAAAGCTCGTCAAAAAGTTGTTTATATTTGCAAGAGAGCGAGACCGTGTTTTAAAAGTGTTACACGAGGAAGCAATAAAGGTTGATGTCGACGTTTATGACCGTACAGTGTGTCATCGTCAATTTGATGCACTCACATCTTTATTGCTTTTTTTGTTATTTAAAAAATATAATTGCAATCATTGGTTATTCCGACGAAAACGCTTTAATTAAACAAACAAACAAAACTCAATAACGCGCTAGGAATTCACACACAGGAATAAATAATAAAGACATGTACAAATCGTTTTATGCTTGATTATGTATTTTTTTTTTATTCTCGAACAATTGAAAACTTGAACATGGGCAAGGTCATTTCACAGAAAGTCAGACGGAGACCATAGACTCATAATCGTTTATATGCGTCGTGACATCCATCAATTGCTTTGCGCAAGATCATCGATTTCGGATGCTACACATTCAAACCTTTTCTACTAGACCACCAATTTGGTCTGCATGAGATTTTCTAGAGCGATCCTCACCGACCTTTTTCATCACAAATTCGCTCTATATATTCGTTTGGTCAGCCTACTGTCATCCATCCTTTCCAGATGGTCAAACCACCGCAACCTAACTCATTCTCCTCTAGTCATTACATCTTCCTTCAGACCACATAGCTCTCTGACATCGCTGTTCCTACATCTATCCTTCAGAGATACTCCACAAATACTAAACAGAGATCGCATCTCCACCCACTTACACATTGCTTCAGCCACAGCAAACTTTTACTACCATAAGCAATCGTAAGGACCAGAACTCCATTATGGACCGACGCACGCGCCGTTTTCCCCTACACATACACGCGCACACATCTATACCTTATACACGAAAAGTGAATCATTAAGGGTCAGTCACCTCCTCGACTAATCAAACACGCAGATACAACGGTCGCTAATTGTCCCGCCGGTCTAAATCAATATTTAATTTAATATAAAATCAATATTTCATTTAATATATTGTATAATTAAGATACGGAACCCGACAACGAATACCACGTGACGCGATTTATTTACACATGAACACTACGATAGGAGCCGTAACAGTACCTTTTAGGGTTCCCTAACTGAAGAATCAAAAAGAAGTTTACGAGATTTCGCTGTGGGTCCTTATGTGTCATGGATTACTTACTTTTTCAGTACTTTAGTACTGAAGCACATAGTAATCGTCGGTAAGTGTTAGTAAGTTATATGAAGCTGTCATATTGATAGAAATACTGTGAAGAACATATGACATATATACTAGCATTTGTCTGCGGCTCCGCCCGCGTGGACATAGAATGCATTCATACATCTTTCGCATCGCCTGACGATGACGAATGTCAAGACAGCTCTCGATTTCAATTATAGTTCCACCTCTGCTAAAATTGGAATTAAATTATCCTAATAGGTTTATCAAATTTCACGTAGGAACCCTAAATATTTCGGAAATAAAAAGTACGCTATCTACATAGGATAACCTATAGCTGCTACCTTCCGCTGAAAATCTCATCGACATTTGGTTCAATCATTCGAAGACTACCCCGGACAAATTGAAAAAAAAAATTAAAAAGCATTGTTCGGATGCTCGTCGCCTGTAACACAACGGACTTACTAATGCAGTTATTTTGGAATCACAGACAGACAATTCAATTTTATTTATAAGCATGTATGTATTAAATAAAGTTAATATGTGGCAAAGCTTTTCCTTATTTGTATGTCTGGTCCGTTATTTAGGTCAGTGGATGAAATTTTCGCTTTAACAGCTAAAATGATTCAGTTCGTCCAGGACTTGGGGAAGGAAAATGAAGAACTGGGTCAGATTCTTAAAAACCGACACCCGTCGGTGCTTGTGCCACGCAGTTCAAGGGGTGTTGTGAGAGTGTGATAAATACACGCATGCATTTAAATTATGCATGTTTCTTTCATAAAATAATCCGCTATTGCGTTCCGAGTTGCAGAACTGATTTATGCCCGACGTTTTGTGATGCTGTGTAAATGAAAATATTCATCTCAAACGTAGCAGTGTTATTCAATTACAAAACTTTATAATCATGATAATGGTCCCGTTGAAATAAGCTAGGGTCCCGTAGTCCGCGGCCGTGACTAGAGGTGCTCTCGTAGTTTCATCGATTCCGTCTGTGTGTATATCGCAGTCAAATTTTTTTTATTTAATGTTTTAATTTTAATTATTAAAATGCACTAAATCAGTAATTTCTTGTAAACCGCTAAGTCAAAGTATTTAAATCAAAAGAATAAAATATAAACAGCCTATTTTTTTTTCTCATTTATAAAAAGTGAAAATAAATGTTTACCTACCTCCTTTAGTGAGATATCGTTGAATAAATATTTTATAATAATTATGACATTTCGTTGAAAGTTTTTTCAATAATAGATTTCAATTATAAGATATTCAGTTTTAAAATTACCATTTTTCGTGACTTTTATAAAATCTTTCTAATTCTAGAAAAATGCACAATACCTAGCATACATACGCAATTACTAGGTAAATTATCGCCATATTCTGTGATCATCTGGTACATGAAGCACACCACACAAAAATCCTTTGCTTACCATTCAAGACCCATATGGGATTTCATGGAAACCACGTGAGCTTATTACAAAATGACAACTTTCAATATATGAGTCCAATATAGCTAATATAGAACAGGCATTCATATAGTTATCACCTTCCTGTACTGGCCTCTTTTAATGATTATCTACGATCAAATTTCTCGTAGAACCTTACTGACTACGGAACCCTGCCCATGTCATTATATTATGGAGGATATTTTTGCCTAATGAAGCATGTCTGTCTGTATTGAATATACGTTCAAGTCCGGTTGACAATTAATACTATTCGTGCGTTACCTTAAAGCTATTCTGTATTGAATGCCATTCTTAAGGTTTGCTTTTGAGAAAAATCACAATCGCACCCCAGCTATAAAAAAAAATTCAGCTGCAACCATATTTTATGCGTTAGGATAAATTTTCACTTGAAACTCACTAAACACTCCAACAAACTGCACAGTGTCGTTAAACCGCTCATATCTTTCTTGAAGCTCGTGGCGCATTTTCTACACGAAGTAAAATATACTTACTACACTTCTTTTGATGTGTATTTTTTTTAATTTTTAAGTTCTATTTTGTTTTTTTTTTTTTTATTTTACAACACGATGGTATTTTTCAACATAAGCATTTTTATTGAATCCGCATATTAGTTTTAACAGTCTCGTTTTTTATTTGCTCCCTACGTCGTTAGCTTCCACGGAAAACGCATAAATGTCATCGTGCGTTAGAAAAGCAAGAGGCAATAAAATTTACCATTTATTTATTATGCCAGGTTTCAAACCCCAAATGGACAGACGTTCCGGAAATCGTTTTATTTAATATAAAAGACAACGTGTCGGTGTGTACTAGTGACTGCTGTCACCGATGTCATGATAATGTCCCGAACCGACGTCTTAACGCGGGCTTGTTAGGTGGGGCTCCGGAGCTCCTAGGAGGGCTCCAGGGCACGTGAACAGAACTCGCGATCCCGCGACCTTTTGTTTCGAAGGTAACGGACCTTAATTCCTGAGACACCATCGTATCAACGTTCACCTGCCTGATTTTAGTTACTTATCTTCAGTCATAACGATATCAGAATATTCATATATTTAACACAGCTCGGGTCGCGTTCCTTCATTTTTTAAACTGAACAATCTCGCCGTCGACCCCACCTCGTCCCCGCTTTCAATTCTGGTCCCTGTACTGTTCGTGATTTCGATCCTGATTCCTTATCGACACTGATCCTGCTCGCGGTTTATGTCCAGGTGCCGGTTCTCAGTTGTCTCCGATACCACTATCGATCACGTTTGCGACTTGTCAGAAGAAGTCGGGGCAAATGTTAGTGTCAAAATAAAATATAGGTCGTGCTACTCAAAGACAGTGTAGCTTCCTATTAGTAAAAGAATTTTTAGAATCTACGTACTACTCCGTTTCGATAATACAAAAACGTAAGAAGTCGGAGACAAATGCTGAAATAGATTGCATGAAAAAAACCTTCTACATGACAACATTCATGAATATACCAATTTTCATGGTATCCGGTCAAACGGCATCGAAATCAATTTCGCACAGACCAAAAACCATTTTTGTGTATATAAATTATTGCAAACTATTCGAGAATTTTAAAAGCGCAATACAAGTCCACGTTTCCTGATATTTATTTTTTTTTATCACAACACACCGCCAGAAGGGGGTTTAACAACCGACAACGCGAGTGCAACGTACTCGAACGAACTTGGGAGCGAAAGCGGCGCCATCTGTTATCGGATAGCCACACCGAAAGTTCAGTGTATCGCCGAACGACGGCCGTTGACTCTTACAGCACAAACGTTATTGATTACATTGTCCACGTGTTTGTCCGCTTTAATGAATAGGAATTGTTAAAGGAAAAAGCGGCCCGGCTCGCCGGCGTTTCGTTAAGGCGCATGCGCGCGCTCCGCGGGAGCCGAGAATATTAATTCGCCGTTAATTTTATGCGCATGTTCATCATCACCGGTCGATGCGACATCAACTGGTGATGATGGACAAACGAAGTGATATTCAATTTTTTTTTTTGCAGTAAACAATCGTTTGTCGCAACAACGCTTGTGCGTTGTTACCTTTAGTAATAACTACATTGTTGTCACTTTGTCGAGAATAACAAATAACAAGAACAGTATTCAACTTTAATCAGAAGGGTCACTCACTTCTCCGTTCAGTACGTTTCCACGAGAGGTTTTGTAATAAGTAATTTGTTACAATAACATTTGATGACTATATATTCGATGACGATCCTACAACCGCCGCAGGCAACAATTTAACCTTTTACTGGACATCATCTAAAACTTCATAGTCCATCGTTGCCTACGACCAAGTATGCCTGGAGTTCACCCCTCGATCGCCACGCTGGGCTGCCACGACAATGGAACCAAGAACTGAATCTTTCGCACATGAAACGCTGGTCGCCACCATTCTGGATATATTCGAAGTATATCATTAGATACTGTTGGGGCCAGAAATATTGTACCGACATCACTCTGCGGTATTTTAAAAATATACGAAATAATGGGGTCTACTTCTATCTTCGGTATGTATGTATGGAAAGGGCAGTATCATTTCAAGGTCGATGTACAGTGCGACGCACTGAACTCTGCCGCTGTGAAATTAGTCACGAAAGCGTCGCAATGGCATAAAGTAGTCGAGCGGGGGAGAAGGAGGAAGGGTTGGCGGGAGTTGTATCTGCACATTGCACATCATTCGCAGGCAATTCAGAGCGGTAGAATTTCGTGCGTTATATTGTACTGTTCGTGTATAAAAAGGCATTACAAGCTTTTGGCCGTGGTTTACCCGTTTTGAATACATGGTATTTTTGTAGTTTTGAGTTATCGATTTAACACTATTTCTTTCGTGTACCAAAGACATTAATTGCGTTCTTATTCGTATGCCTATATTTATATGTGTATAGATAAATACCCTTACATTCATTTTAAAAATATAGAACACATGACACTATATCGTGTATAAGGGTTAAGTCGATTTTTCGCGATTTTAAATAAATCGTATCGGAAACGAAATGTTCATAAAAGCTACGAAACGTATAAATTACGGTGTTATTTAAAAAAAACTTTTGAAAGGTTTCATTGAAAATTCCGAGAATCCACACATTTATGACAACCTATCTAACAAATTAGCAATTGCTGTCGAAATGGGGTGATAGTTTGCGATACTGAATATACTATTTGACGATGATGATGATGAAATATCACGAATGTAAAATTCTTTGCTTTCTCTGTCTCTTTCTCTCTCACAATCTATATATTTTTCTCTTTTGCGAAATGGAGTTTGGCATATTTTTAACATGACACTATTAGGCATTAACTCTATTAATCACTAGTGTCCTCTGTAGTAATGTTGTCTACAGTTAAATAAAAATTTTCATCACTCTCTTTAAGCAAACGACCAATAGAAAAATAAATTTGTTATGCTAATGTAAGTAATTGTGTCCTTTTACAACATACTGTATACTAGCTGTCGCCCGCGGTATCGTTCGCGTGGATAGAGTCAATTTCCACATCTCTTGTATCGACTTTGAAAACGTTGTGTCCGGGATTGTCTCGATTTCGGTCTTATTTTTTACTTGATTCCGTTTCCATCTCCGATTTAGTTCCGAACACATTATCTCATTATTAAGGGTTTTTCAGATTTGACTTAGGAACTCTAAATATTTCCGGGATGAAAAGCACCAAGCATAGTCCGGCACGCCTCTTATTTGCTTTCCAGTAAAAATCCCATCAAGATCAGTTGAGCCGGTCAGAAAATCATCCCATTCAAACAGACAGACAGACGAATTTTAAAGATAGTGATAACGTATAAATAATCTTATTGACTAGAAAAAAAAACGCATAAGTTTTGAAATCACAGACGGACTATTCAATTCTATACACTGTTGTAGAGGCGGATTAGCCACCGCATTGTACAATAACAAATAATAGTTGTTTATACATATGTAAATATCGTATTGATAAACGTTTACCTGCGACCGATTCACATAAATAAATCAAAGTATTACCTTCCGGCTTTTGTGGTTTCATTCGCGACGGCGAGTTCTAGACATTTAACCTACACGCGTTGGCCTATATCACCATCACACGTCAGCGACGGAAAAGTGATGAAAAACCACCTTGCCACGTGAAAGGTGACGAAATCCCAGACGCAGGTGGCTCGCTTCGGTGATCGACCGACAACATATGGTTACGAAACGTAAGGCGATGGTGTTGTACATAATTTTTGAAGTGAGACTTCTTTTGGGCCGATGTGAATTGGATTTTATTGAACTAAAATGTGTAAGGGAAAAGAGATAGCTATAAATGTATATACAGGTTTTAGGTTGTGAGAG